>JNVV01000008.1:1108658-1180583 GCA_000733355.1 Falciphora oryzae
ATGCCCATTTCAAATTATCAATCACTTTCATGCCGCTCTTCTCTCCTTGTGCAGCCCCCAGGCTGCTGCCTTTCCCCTCTTGCACCACCCACACACCACACAGGCCCAGGGGCTACCTACCTAGTCATGGCCTTTTTTTCATGTTGGTGTTGTATTGTTTGGGAAACACATTCGTCCAGTTCTCTGGCGTTACATTTCTCCAAATGGAGCACCAGCGCCGAGCAAGGCAACCCGGACCCGCGGGCAAACAACGAGCCGCCATCCTTCCCACCGTGCCTCGCCCAGAACGACCCCACCCACCACCACCACCACCCCTTTCCCTGGAGCCAGGGGTGGAGGTGGTGTGGGCTGCCCGTCGTGTCTGTCCTCTCTCTCCCCACACAATCTGCCATGTCCCATCTCCCCTGGGCGATCAGTGGTGTCGTGTCGGCTCGGGGGCCCGGCTCAGATCTCTTGGACCGACTCTCCAAATCTCCATGGTGGTGCCAATGCATGTGCGCATGTACGATTAGCGCCGCCAACACGCTACGATCTTGGTTTCCCCCAGGAAGGGAGGCGAAAATCGCTGCTGAGACAGGAAACACCAGCGTCCCTCCCACGAAGCAACCTTCCATGCCTGCCCACTTACGTGGCTCTATTTTCCGCTTCCACTTGCCGCTCTCTCCCTGGCTGTCGCCCTGGTGGGATATCGTAGAGCCGCAGGCAGGCAAAGGTAGGCCACCTTTTTTTTCCCCTCTTTGCCGCGCTTTCCCCTTTCACAAGGGTTCCCGACTGCCTGCGGTGCCACCAAGGGCGCAACAGTCGTTACCCGGCTCTAGGCGCCTACTGCGTCCATTAGGCACGCTCAGCATCAGGCGCGTGCATATCCACCCAGGACCCCGGTGCACCATGCCGTACGACTTCCCAGAGGTTGTAAATATGCCCGATTCAGTGCTCGACAGGGCAACCGCCTCTTGTCAGTCTCCCGCGCGTGCAGAATTAGCCGCCGTCATGGTGCGTCCCGGCGGCACACAGGCGGTACACAAACGCCGCGCTGTGCAACACCCTTTTCTTCACAGAAAAGCACCAAGTACCGATTCGGACTTTTTTTTAACTTCTATCGTGCCCAAACAAGGAGCCCGCTTATTCGTCTCCCCCAGTCTATCCGCGCCCGCTCAAAGGACCAAGGGAACAAGCAGAAAAAAAAAAAATAAAAAAACATTGAACAGGACAACAGAAAAGTAGCCTTTTACTTTCCTAGCCCCCCATATACTCCGGAAAGATGCCACCCTTTTAAGGCTTGCAGCGGCCCATGAAGCGGGGATACAGGCAGCATGTGCGGACCGTGTGCTGCTTCGCGATCCACGCAAGGAACCGCTCGAGCCCAAGGCCGTAGCCGCCGTGCGGCGAGGTGCCGTACTTTCTCTGATCCAGGTACCAGTAGTAGGGGGCCGGGTCGATGCCCTCCCTCTTGAAGGCCGCCAGGAGGTCCTCGTAGCCCTCCATCCTCATGGAGCCGCCCACGATCTCGCCGACACCCGGCATCAGCACGTCCACACTCTCCGTCACCCGCAGGTCGCTCGGGTCCTTCTTCATGTAGAAGGCCTTGATCTCGACCGGGAAGTGCGTCAGCAGGATGGGCCGGTTGATGATGTCCGTCATCCTGCGCTCGGCCGCCTCGGCGATGTCGTCGCCAAACACGTGAGGGTGGCCCTCCTCGTTGAGGATCGGGGGATTCTGCGCGTTGAGCCAGTCGATCGCGTCCGAGTACCTCATGCGCATGAAGGGGCGCGAGGGCTTGACGAACTCGGGATTGAGCGCCTTGACGTGCTTCGCGGCCTCGGGGTTCTCCAGCACGCTGTCGACGACGCGGCAGATCATCTCCTCGATGTGGCTCAGCAGGTCCTCGAACACGATGCCGTCCAGCTCGCCCTCAATGTGGGTGTACTCCGACAGGTGGCGGCGCGTGAGACTCTTCTCTGCCCGGAACGACTTCTCGATGCAGTAGACGTTGCCGAGCGATGGGAGCACCGTCTCCAGGTAAAGCTGCGACGACTGCGTGAGGTACGCTGGCTCGCCGTAGTAGTCAAACTTGAACAGCGTCGATCCACCCTCGACCTGGGTCTGCACCAGGGCCGGCGGCGAGACCTTCTTGATCCTCATGCTCTCGAAAGTCTTGATAAAGGCAAGCTCGACCGCCTCCCTGACGGTGAGTACCGACGTGGTGGTGTCGCCGCGCAGAACAAGATGCCTGTTGTCCAGCATGTCCGACTCCCAGATGTCCTGCGACCACGAGACCTTGTTGGCCAGGGCCTCGGCGTCGCCAGGCGCACGGCCCGTAACCTCGTAGTAGTCGACCTGGAGCTCGCGGCCGTCGGGGGCCGACTTGCCGTCGAGGACCTTGCGCAGCTCGCCGTAGACGAAGAGGGCGGTTCCCTGGGCGAAGAGCAGGGCCTCGTACGTCTTCGTGAGGTCGCCCGACATGATGCACTGCAGGTAGTCGGCGCCGCTCTTGAGCGTCACGAAGGTGGCGTGCTTCTGGACGCGCAGGTGGTGGATGCGGCCAAACACCTTGACCCTGGGGCCCTTCTTGTCGCCCTCGCCCAGCTCGAGGCCCTTCTGCCACAGCTCGACGCGCGCGGCGGGCGGCAGGGCGGGGTCCTCTTTTATAACGACGGACTTTGCGTCCTCGAGGTTCTTGAGGCGCTTCTGGCGCGCCTCCTCCTCGGCGGCGGCCAGCTGCTCCTGCTTCTGCAGCTTCTTCTTGTGCGCGTCCAGCATGGACTGGGCCTTCTTGGCCGCGCTCTTGGCCGGCTCCTTCCAGACGAGGCGGACCGAGGGCTCCTCGTCGGGGCCCAGCGCGCCGGTCGTCGAGGCGCGGGTCAGATATGTCTTGGCCGGCTGGCCGTGGTTCTGGATGAAGGCGTAGCCGAGGGTCTTGTAGGGCTTAGACTCGGAGCCGTCGGCGGCATCGCCATCGACGCCCACGTCCGTGTCGACGTACGTCTTCTCGTCCGACTTGGTCCGGTCGGCGAGCTCGTGGAGGGCAGCCATGGCGGGGAATATGGTTGGCGAGATGCCAATTGAAAAGAAGGAAGGACAGGATAATAAAGGGTTTATCTGCAGTGGCCGCCACTACCTCGAACTTGGGACGCGGTGTGTGTTGGGTGTTCGACGTGGGAGCGGAGGGGTGGTTGACTGGGCTTCTTCGGAATTACCTATGGAGGGGCATTTGATAGATGTTTGGGCGGCGCGCCGGCCTTATCTATCGCTGTGCGGCGGGGGAATCCCATTGGGCTGTTTGACTCACCCGGTGCCGGCGAAATTCGAGTCACCCTCCAACCCCTTTTATCTCGTCGGGAGTCGAGTCCCCGTCAACCCGAAACCGACGCTCAGTGATGGCTGTTTCTCGGCTGGAGATAAATCAAATGCCATCTTGACTCTTTCAAACATTGGGGCAGGGCTGGGGTTATTTTGAGGGCACTATTCTTGTCACAAAATAGTGTGGAAAAGCAACTCGAGGGTGCAGCGCAGTATCATATTTTGCTTTCCCTCCACGGGGAGAGAAAGGAGTCATCGAGATCCATTGCATGTATTGAAAACCCAAAGACCACCAGGAGTCGTGACACTCGAGCCCCGAGCCAACGGAGTGTCAACCCTAACGCCTCACAGCTCGTCCTTCACCACCGCCGCCGCCGCCCCTGTCGCAGCCGCGACCCCCTCCTTGCCCATGCTGCCCATGCCCTTCTTGACAATGGACGAGATGATCTCATACACGACCTGCGCCGCCGCCAGCGCCGTCTCCTCGCCTGCGCCCTGGTACGCAGGCGAGACCTCCACCACATCCGCACCCACAACATTCAGATCCTCAATGCCCCTCAGGATCCGGATCAGCTCGCGCGTCGTCCAGCCGCCAGGCTCGGGCGTGCCCGTGCCGGGGGCAAAGGCCGGGTCCAGCACGTCAATGTCGACCGACAGGTACACGGGGTCCTCGGTGCCGAGCTGGCGCACAATCTCGCGCGCCACGCCGGACGCGCCCATGTCGTCGATGTCGTCGGCCGAGATGCGGACCCAGTTCTGCGCCGTGTCGTCGTCGTAGTCGGACCGGTCGCTGCCGCTCAGGCGCGTGCGCAGCCCCGCGTGCACGGAGGGGCTCGCCGTCGAGTTGGCGATGAGCCCCTCGCTGCCCGCCAGCCAGAACATGGAGCCGTGGTTGAAGCTGGCCTGGTCCGACGGCCACGCGTTGGGGTACTTTGTTGGGTGCCACGTGTCGAGGTGCGCTGGGCGTTGTGTCCTAGTCTTAGCGGCGGGGGGCACTCATCATCTACCTATGAACGGCTCAAAAACTCACCATCAAAGTGCAGAACCCGCACCGGCCGCCCGTGGATCTCCTTGAGCGCCCGGAGCGCCGCCAGGGCGAGCGAGTGGTCGCCGCCCAGGGTGATGAGCTTGGGCTTCTGCTGCAGGGCCGAGACCGGCTTGCGCCTGCCCAGCTCGCCGAACGCGGCCGTCATCTGGGTCAGGGCCACGGCGTTGTCCATAGGCGTGACGGGTATGTCGCCGCAGTCGATGATCCTGGCCCAGTTCTGGTACGGGTTGATGTTGGCCCGCGGGTTGAAGCCGCGGAACGACGTCTGCCGGCTGGCCGCCTGCCTGATTGCCCTGGGACCGAACCGAGCCCCTGAAGTTTTGTTGTCGTTCCTCATTTCACCCCAGAGAAGGGGGAGGGTGATTAGGAGTGATGTGTCAGCAGATGCCCTTGCCTCTCCTCCCTAGTCCGGCCTCTCTAGAACCAAGCATAGACGTACCAGGGCGGTAGCTGACTGCCGTATCAAACGGGGCTCCCACGATGGCGATATCGAATCGCTCGCTCGGCGTCGTAAGGCACTTGACGTACTTCAGATGGGCAAACGACCCGATGCCGACAAAGGGCCACTTTGTCGAGAAATCTGCTTGTCAACACCAATACTGGCTTGGCAGGGAGCAAGGTACCCCCCATGTCGCGGCCAGCACGATCTCTCTCTCTTTTTTTTTTTTTTCCCCTTCCCCGCTGATCTGCACCGAAAGCTCCTTGGTCGAGGGATCCAGAAGCGGCGGAACTCAATCTTACCTCCATGCCCCATTTCCTCTCCAGCTCATCAAGCTGCTCTTGTGTGAACTCTTGGCCGTGGTGCTTATCGCCAGCACAGGCGAGGCCCAGGCCGGCAGAGACCGCCAGCGTGGCTGACACGAACAGACATGACCTCATGTCGATGGATGCAGGCGGCAAGTCTGCCAAGAGAGTTTATTTGACAGATAAAGGGTCGCAATATGGAGGGTATAATCACGTATGCAACGCAGGGGGAAAATGCACAATAAAGGGGTTGAGGCTGCCGGGTGAGTAAACCTCAGCAAGGTATATTGGATTATATAGGCAGGTTTCCAGAGGCAGAAAGGAGACTGAATCGGGCAGGTACAAGCGGAAACGCTGCCCGAGGAAACAGAGAGAAAAAAAAAATTAGTGCCGTTTTGTCCTTCGATTCCCTGCGTAAAGACCCCCCGAGATAAGAAACAAGCAAATCGAGTGCCGAGCTTGTCTCGAGGGAGACTACGGAGTAAGAAAAGGAGCGGGGACGGACGTAAACGACTCGTAACCGCCAATCCGTTCGGTGCGAGAGTCGGTTACCATGGCTGCTGCAAAGCCGTTGTCGGAGGTCCACATTAACATGGAAAGCTCCTGTCATGCGCCCTCAGCGTGGGGTCGGTCTGGGGCTGCTGCCATAACCCGAGGGGAAGACTTCGGTACGGCTTGTGAACTCGAGAGGATGGGGATATATGTGAGCGATGCATGGAATAGGGATGGGAAAGAAAGGGCAGGCGGATAAGATTATTTATTTTGTATTAATACCCCAGGCCAGTAGGGACTGTCCCCTAGAGACTTGCAGAACGCCACAAGACACCGTCCAATGAGTCTGACTTTGGGTGTCGACTCGCGCTCCAAGTAGCCTCGCCGACCCAACGGCCAGGTCCCGTGGCGCAGAACAGAACGCCATTCATCGACCGAGGTGTTTTAGGTTTACGACCGCGTCGCGAGGGTTCGAAACCAAGAAAAAGAAAACAAACTGACGCCATCAATTTTGAACGGCGAACAGGCGGCGGCGGGCAGCCCCCTCTTGACGTCTCTCGCCTGTGTCTGCTTTGCTCTCGAGGCCACATGCCCGATAGGCCAGACTCGTCTTGTTTAGCCGCAACGCAGGACGTCACGACCATAATGCAGGAGTGTGGTGTGCTTGGGGGCCAAGGGACGGGGCTTTTAAGAATGCTGTGCAATGCCAAATGTTATGTGCGAGTTTAAGAAAGAGCAGACGGGCGAGAGAGCAGAGAAAAAGACGTTCAATTGCACTCCAAATCGCCAGAACTGTCCTATCAAAGTTTCCTGCCTGAGTTTATGAATATCCCGCACCAAAACAAGAAGAGATGAAATCAAAGAAATAAAAAGGCGAAAGGGAAAAACCAGTGGGCTGGGGCCAAGTGCAATGGGCAGAAGAAGAAAGAAGAAGAGAAAGGGGAATAAATAGATATGAGGAAAAGTCGGGGCTGACTTGCATGCAGCTGGTACTTGATGCTGGGGGTGAAGGCGGACACAGGAAACACAAAAAAAAAAAAAAAAAAGAGGTGACGGACGCCTTTTTGACGCAGGTAGGCTAATCGGCCCTCGAAACCTTCCGTCTGGGGACGAGGTAACATTATAAACCAAACGACCATCTAACGTTCAGGAAGTTCAAATCACCATCCTGCCTCCTTGGTCTTGCCGTTTGCCGCTGTCGCAGGGTATATAAAGTACCTATTCGGTAGATGGTTGAGAAGTCGTGGCTGCCTCCAGCAGCGGCGGTGTTGCGCTCCATCTTGGCGCAAGTCCCAACCGATCAGCCGAATGAGAAGAGAACTAAAGTCTCCGCGGCATCGACCGCGAGGGTTGCGACGTGAAGGGATAGATATCCAAGGAGCCATCCCAAGACGGCGATTCTCCCACTCACAACGGCGGCAGCCTCGCCTTGGTCTTGCCTATCCAACAAACCCCAAGAGGCCTCTGAGAAGCCATTCCCGAACATGGAGCGGAGCGAACGGTCAAGATGCTGGCCCGATTACAGGATGAGGCACTTTTTGGATTTCCTCTTGGGCGCTGGCGGCTCAAGCGCCGCAACAATAGCCTGCGTTTGGTTGTTCTTGTCAATACTAGCACGCTTCATCGAGGGCCGAAAATAGGCTGTGACTAGACCGGAACGTGGACAGGAGAGACGCGATGGACTGGGAAGGATCCTACCTCATCAAATACGTCCTTAAGCTTGTACTGAGTCAGCGCACTGCACTCGACGTACTTGACGGCGCCGAGCTCCCTGGCCATGCGCTCGCCATCCTCCCTCCGGACGGGCTGCATCTTCTGCTTGCTCAGCTTCTCCCGGACGCTAGGGTCGTCCCTCAGGTCGACCTGGGTGCCGACGATGAGGCAGGGCACGCCGGGGCAGTGGTGGTGGACCTCGGGGAACCACTTCTCCCTCACGTTCTCGAACGAGGCGGGCGAGGTCACGCTGAAGCAGACCAGGAAGACGTCGGTTTGCGGATACGAGAGCGGCCGCAGTCTGTCGTAATCTTCTTGTCCGGCGGTATCGAAAAGACCGAGGGTGTACGGCTCGTCACCGATCCTAAACGCAGAGCAGGGGGGCTTAGCACGAGGGCCGGCGGGAGATCAAGAATCGAGCGGCGGTTGGCGGCGCAGCTGGGAAGGTTCGACATGGCGACGTGTATTGTGGCGGAGAGCAGGTGGGTGCCAAGGAGTTTGGGGGCCCCGCAGCAACCCCTTGCGTCGGGTCGGGGACGGCATCACTCACATCACGGTGACGGCGTAGTTGTCGAAGACTGTTGGGACATATTCCGAGGGGAACTTGTTGGTGGTGTAGCTAATGAGGAGACAGGTCTTGCCAACGGCACCGTCGCCGACGACAACGCATCTGTTTGGCGGGAGGTGACCGTTAGCAAATGACGAGACTTGGCAGAGAGCTAGCAGCAGCAACAGCAGGCGCGTGCATGACGGCGGCTATCAAACCGGCTCTATCGAGCCTAGTTCGCAACAGCAAGGCAGGCAGCAGGAAAGGCCGGTAGAGAGGATATGTCGGTGTGCAAAGAGGTGGGCGTATAGCCGTTCCGAAGACGTTCGGTGGCACGGGTTTGCAGGGTCGGCCTCAACTCGATGGCAGACGCAGGCTTCTGGGCTGTGTAGTCGTCTCTTGGATGGCCGGGAAAGCGAGCGCAGAGGCGTGCATACACCGCCGAGAGAGCGAGCGGGTGGCGACGGCGACGAGGACGAGGATGAGGAGGTGAGCAACTTACTTAATCGTTGCGACCACCATTGTTCAGGCTTGGGAGAAAACGCCGCGTCACGTAGGCAGGAACAGCAATCAAAGAGGGGATGCCGCGGGTCGACGGTGGAGAGGCGTGCAGAAGTGCAGCAGGAGAAAACCGCTGGAGCTTGCTCCTCCCGGATCGCGTCGCTGTTGGTCCCGAACGATTACGAGGGGGGTTGTTTTTTTTTTTTTTGTATGGTTTTTTTTTTTTTTTTTATTGTCGGGGGGATTGAGCGAGAAGAGAAGATGGACTGGGGTCTTCGTTTCGGCTTCGAGTTGAGGGTGGATTGGTGGAGTCGCAGTGCAGGCTGGACTTGGACTGGAGGTCGGCCTTGGAATTGGAAGGAGAAGTGCTGTCGGAGCTGCCAGCCTTTTGATTCTCTTGACGCCCGGCTCGAGGAGAAGAGGAAAACCAGACGGGAACAGGAAGGTGCTCGAGGAAAAATAAAAATTCGGACAAGGGGAGCAGGAAGAGGCTAGGACCAGAATAGGGGGTAGTGAAAATGTGGTTCAGCCTTGTTAGGATTGGCTTCCGCGAAGGGAGTCCTGTAATGTGACGAGCGGGTGGGAGGGCCACTGGCACGGAGATGATCAGAATGGAGGGCTGCTGGCTTCGTTCGGCGGCGGCCAACCGTTGTAGCGGCGGGCCTTTTGCTGGGGTGCGAGGGCAGGCGGTTGCTCCCTGCTGCAGAGCTGGCCGTTGTTAACGGGGCCGGTACCTCGTCTGGAGATGCCACCGCGCCGCCGCCTGCGCCTGGCCAATCACCACGTGCAATGGCGTCAGCCGACTGCTGCCGGCGGCCCACAGGGCGACCTCTTGTGCTAACAGCCAACTCGTCCAGCTACCTCACTCCCTGACGTAGCGGCTAGGTGAGAATGGGTCCCGTTGAGGTGAAGCTACTGCCTGAAGGACCTGTCGAGGTGACTCCAGGTGTGCCACTGGTACCGTACCATACGTAGCCCTGGCTGGTAGCGTCAATCAATAGCATAATGGCCGTTGCCCCGTGCTGTGTTGTGCTAGCTGTGCTGTGCTGCGCTTCCTGTCGAGGCACGGGTCACGCAATCAATCCCAGCCATTCCCACTTCCTTCTTTTTCTTGCACATTTTTTTTCAGGCTCCTCAATCTTGCCCTTTCATCCCGAGTCTCCGGGTGCCTACCGCCATCAACAGACATGCCCCTTCCCCTGGGCGGCACAGGATCCATTTTGCCATTTACCTGAGAAAGCCCGCACGGGTTTCAATCCTGGGCCTTGGGGATGCGAGGGAGCCCGGCGGCGCTAGCCAACAAAACCCAGCAGTAAAACCGCCTGTCTCTTCCTCAACCTCGTAGCCGGAACGGTCCCATGCCATGCAGCGAGGGTCCGGGGGGGCGTGTTGCTCCGGGCATGCAATGCACCCAGCACCATCCTCGACGGATTTGGCAGCGCTTTGCAGAATCCAAGCCGCCAGCGGAGGGGAGCCCCCAGCCCCCAGGGTGCGTGAAGCCCGCGCTCCCCGACTTCCGCTTTTCCGATATGTGCATCATGTAGGCAGGTAGGAGACAGCCAGGCAGGCAAGCAGGCATAGCATGGGGTGAAGGCTTGTATGCCCAAATTCCTGCACGCCCGGCCGGGGCTGCGTTTTTGGGGCTGCGGGCCACGTCAGGCGACGCGGGTACCACTCTACGCTTTGCAATGGGGGAACTCCATGCGACATTGAACCCACGCCGGCCGGTGCTCACCACACATCAATGACACATTGAGAAGCGGCTAGACGTTGGGGATGTGCTGCTTGCTGCTGCGCTCGTCCGAGTCTGGCCGCTGCCGTTTCGAATCATCCAACAAGCTGGTCGTCCACTAGCCTAGGTGGCCCGAATTACCCGCACCACTCGCCCCCTTGTTGGAAACTACCGGATCTGTGCTCGAATCTCTCGGCGCCATCGTCAGCTTGGCACGCAGTTTCTAAACTCGCCAGTCGGCACCGGGTCCCCGAGCCTGAGCGAGTCCCCCTAGCCTGGCGAGCAAAGGGTTCAAAGGTCGACTTTGGGGCGCGGTAGGCTGTAGTTGCCGCGCCAGAACATGCACAGACGCTTCGATGGGGGCGCGGGAAAAGCGGCCGGGCAGCTGCCACTTCTGCTCCAAACACCCATGATCCCTCAAGCAGCAAGAAAGCGTGGGACCTAGGAGGTGGCACCAGAGAAGCAGCCAATTCCACCAAGCTGGTGCGGCCAACGTTGTTGCCACCAAATCAGGGTGAAATTTCCCAGCCGGCAGCAATCGCAGTCACTGGTGGGCTGGAAATCGCGCGCCTCTTTGCGACCGCTATTGTCAAAAGAAGTGAAGGAGTGAGATTGACATGGAGAAGAAAAAGAAAGGAGAAAACCCCACACACCACTGAGTTCGATTATGACGACACCCAAGTCTCCAGTAGGTACTTTGCCCGCCAACAGTAGCCTCGAGCCGACTTGCTTTTGCTTTGATGCTAGCATGTGCAGCAAGGCACGGTAGCAACACGGTTTGGGGAGAGGACATTGACATTTTACCCCGTTCTGCCATTCGTGCAACCAGCCGTTTTCGGTCTCATCAACATTCATGTGCGCCTTACCTTGACCTGTGCGTATCACCCATCGACGGTCAGTCCATGGCTGGCTGGATGGCTCCTTTTGTGGGCCCCCGCCTCGCTGCAGAAGCGTTGCACACCCATCCCTCCGTGCAGCTCTTGGAAGGGAGGGCGGGCCGCATTTTAGGAGACCAGTCGTCAACTCTCCCTCCGTTTGAAAAAAGCCCAGCCAACCAACCCCATCCGTCTCCCAGGGCAGGGCTGCAGGGACGTGGGAACCCGCTGTATCGGCTTGGGAGGGATGTGGCTTGCCGGCTGGGACAAGGCACCTCTCTGATGCAAATCAGGACTGGAATTGAGGAAGAAAAAAAAGAAACAATGACTTGGCGGGGCAACAGTCGTCCAGAAGATTTCTCCCAAGCCGCCCAGACGGCTCCTCGCAGCAGCAACATCGCGTTTCCAGGCGCGCCATGCCAGCCCTTTGTACGCCTGTGTTACCCCTCAAGCTAGGCCGCCCTTTTTCTTCTTCTCGTATATAGATAGAACAGCCCGCCCTCGACACCAAAAATCTCCCTCTCACATGGGGCACCGCATAGCTGCGTCGGCCCTGCGCATTAGTCTGCGCCGCCTTTTGACGGCTGCCGACCGACGGTGACCGCCGACCGCGGCTCCGTGTCGACAGATAAACGGGCAGTACAATGGCAGGAGCGTTTTGGATGAGGCGGCCTTGTTGCCTTGGTTCGCCTCTTCGGCGGCTTCCACACCCCCAATCGACGCTTGGCTTGCGGAACAATGGACCGCCTGCATGCAAGTCCAAGCCTCACCCGAAACTCTTTGCTTTTTCTCCCCTCTTGTCCTGCTTAGGCGCCTGACAACGCCAACGCCGACATGCATGCACCCCTCGTGTGCTCGGCCTGTAAGAGACCGAGTTCATCTAAAATATTTGCCTGCTCTTATACACGATTGGCACACAGTCTGACCTCACCCCACGCGCGCTTTGCATGCTCGTCTTTGCTCTTTTTTTTTTTTTTTTTTTTTCTTCTCCCCCCTCATCTTTCATTTTCCCCCAACTCCATGGCCCTGCGCCCTGAGTCTTGATAGCGCTCGCTCTAATGCTAAAGAGAAATGGTCGAGCGTGCAGGTGCCATGGGAACTAGATCACGTGCCACCTTGCACTCAACAAGAATGAGATAAGACGTCGTTCAGGTGGAAGCCTCGCCTTGCTCTCGCAGGCTAGAGAGCAGCGCATGCAAGGGAGACGCGGACGCAGGCCCCCCACGCCGTGCAGCCGTTAGCTGCCCGTCAGCTCTCTCGCACACCTTTCTTTATTCCAGCACACGCAGTCACTGGGGCTAACCCAGGCCAGCAAGCGTGTCAACGACGTCCTGTAGTGATTCGCCCAAGTCGGCATTCGAGCTGCCAACCTGCGCGCCGAGCCGAGATGCCAGACCCCTGATGGCGCCAATTGTGTGCCTGTAGCGTTTCCGCACACTTGGGTGCGCACCCGCAAGGATGCTTGTGACGAGTTGCAGAGCCGCCACCCGGAATTCCTTTGCCTGCAGAGATTGCCCATCTCCCGGCGTGTCCCAGGCGGCGATGGCCGTTGCCACATCGAGCCACTCCTCTCTGCTCCCTGGATGCTCGTTCTCGACAACGGGGAGTAGAATCCGGACGATCTCGATGCCCCTGGAGAAATCTTCTTCGTCGCTCTTGGTCGAGGCGCCTACGGCGAGAAGGTCGTCGACGAGGATTCTCCAGCCGTCGTGGCTCAGGAGATTCTCGGGTCCTACATCCGAGACGGTAATTCCCTCTAAGGCCACCAAGACCGGACGACGGAAGTCGAGACCACTGCCGGTAGTGCTAGCCTTGTAAAGTTCCGTAAACATGTCGCACAGGCCTGCGGCCTCTTTCCGCAGGGTTTCGTTGTCGTCCTCCCTGAGCCAGATGGCAAGACACCTAATACAGGCAAGCACCAGAGGGTCTTCGTCGGCCTTGTCATCGATCGAGTCCCACGAGATAGTGAAATGCGTGCCCCGCGAAGTCTTGGCCTCTCCCACGCGGGCGTCCGGGTGCAAGCCCATGGCGCCGGCCACGGAGGCGTCCCACCGGTCGCGCAGGAATTCCATGGCGACAGAAAAGGTCTCCGACATGGCTTTCCTGATCTTGAGGAGCAGGTCAGGCGGCATGGAAAACCCATGACCGGGACTAGGCTCGGGGCTGTCGTCGTCCGCGAACCTCATCAGGTAGCCAATGAAGCAAGACACCACATCGAAGTCGGATGCGAGCCGGCGCGCTGTGGTTCGGTATTCCGGGTCATTGAGCTGCTCGAGTAGTGAGGGGAAGGAAGAACGGAGGTCGATGAGGAGTAAGTTGATGAGTAGGTATGAGGCCGGCTTGTCACCCGTGCTTTGGGCGCCAGAAAAGAGGAGGGGTGGCATTTGCACTGGGTAGGCCTGCAGTAGTGTGGCGGCCAGGTTTACATATGCCGACCTGGCCGCCTGTGTGGGACGGCTGGAGGTGAGGCCCCCGATGTAGTTCACAAGGGTGGCGAGCCATGGCGGGTTTTGTGGAAGAAACTGTTTTGGGGAGACAAAAAAATAAAAGAAGAGGAGAAACCACAGATCAGCCCTCGGACGAGACCAACATTGGAAATCAGGCAGGGTTATCCACGAGCTGCGGTAACTTACATCTTTGTCTAGCCGCCACAGGAAATCGGCCAAAAAGGAAAGGAGGGTCACAGCATCAGTGCCGGTAAACGAGGCTATAAGGGAAGAAACCATCTGTTCAATCTTTAAAGCAAGTGGCTTCCTGTTCTGTGCAGCGGCCGCCGCGTTGAGAAACGCATACGAAAGTGTCCCCAGGGCCAGCGGCTGGGAGGGCGCATTCTCAATGAGACTGCTTATGTCCTGGAGCTGGACAAATGCTTGGGCCCCCTCAGGGTGGCTGACGAGCACCACGAGAGTCTGCAGGATGAGCAGTGTTGTCCCCTCAGAGCTGTAAAGATGTCGAACTGGTGAGGATTCTGAGCAAGGATAGAATGGACCTTTCTCAGACGCAGCGGGGAGAGCGCACCTCGGAAGTATGGCACTGGTAAGCAGCGGGATCCTTCCCAAAAGCCTCACGTCACGCCTGCGTTCTTCTGGCAAGAGAAGTGTGAAGGTATGGATCACAGAGACGGCTAGATCCAACATGTCCTTGGCATCCTTTTGTGAGGCCGTGGTGCCGGTTCGGAGGAGCCTATCGAGGAACTTGGTGGGGATAGACTCCCACAGCAAACGGATTGTCTCTCCATCTTGCCGGAGCTCGGGGGTGTTGTCAAGGACCGACTTGAGAAGCGCAAGCCCCACGAACCTTGATGTGTCGTCCTTGGCTTTGAGAAGCTGCTGTATGCGCTGCACCGGGGCCTGCGCTGCGTCCGTGCCTGTCAATGGATTTCCGACCGCACCAGGCACAGGGCTCTCTGTGCCCTGTGGCGACGGAGGACTCGCCATGTCGTGAGATTTATTGGTTGCGGGCAGAGTACGAAGAAGGGGGAGACGGAAACAGAAACAAAGAAAAGAAGAAGAAAAAAAAGTCGATATTGAGGTCAGTGATCATCCATTGGGCCATCAGTGGATTTGACAGCCTCAGTTGACTCGCTTTCCTGAACGGGCATCACAGCTGTGATGCAATCGATTTGCAGCTTGTTCGTTCCCGCCTTGGCAACCAGGCTTGTGCTCGCACTGTACCGGCACCCTTGAAACAACCCACTTTGCTGGCGACCATCGCAACTCACGGGTGCGCAGTCTCCCCCAGCACCAGGACGGCACTGTGCCAAGCGCACCCCGTACTGGATCAGCCGCCAGTTCTGTCGCTCGAGGCGACATGGGTCCGCCGCTTGCTGCCCCGAATAGGCTCAACCGCGATTCGAGGCTCGAAAACGCGCACCCCTCGAGACGGGCGCATCCAAGCATCACCAACCAACCCAACAACGCCGCCGATCCCACCGCGATAATCCACACTGAAGATGGGCCATAGCTCACGATGGACCGGCCCCGTACCCTGAATGCCGGCGCCAGCGACGCCGCGGACGATATCGAGCTCCTGGCCGACGACACCACCATCCCAGCCGACGACCCGTTGCGTGAAACCACAGACGAGCCCATATCCTTCCGGCGCAGGCAGCAGCAACAGCAACAGAGAGGGGGCGACATGCTCTCGCAGCCGTCGCGCCTCATCCCCGGCCTGTCCCGCGGGGGCGGCGGTGCATCCTCCTCGAGCAGCGGCAGCAGCCCGATCGGGGGCTTTCGGTCCCCGCGCGACCGCGGGCCCAAGGACGCCTCGGCTCTGGGGCCCCACGACCACTGGGCCGTCGAGGGACCCGGGCGGCGGGTCGGGTACGAGGACCTGACAGCCATCGACTGGATCTTCGAGTACACAAAGGAGCGTCAACGCCTGCGCGTGCTCTCGTCGCAGGCCTCGGGCCTGCTCGGGTACGTGCCGCAGCTGCTGGACGCCAGCCAGGCCTGGGTCATCCTGGTCGTCACGGGCATGGCCGTCGGCGCCGTCGCGGCCGCCATCGACGTCACCACCGACTGGCTCGGCGACCTCAAGACGGGCTACTGCGCCGCGGGGCCCGACGGCGGCGCCTTCTACCTGAACAAGGGCTTCTGCTGCTTCGGCTACGACGAGTGGTCCAAGTGCGTCGGCTGGAGGCCCTGGGCCGCCGCCCTGGGCATCGGCTCGGCTGGCGGAAAGTGGTTCATCGAGTACTTTTTCTTTCTGCTATTCTCGGTGCGTATGGCAGTCTAGCGCTATGGCTCCTGGCATAGCACGCCTGCTCACCGTTTCGTGACTATTACTCGCGACCGCGGCTGACACCCCGTTGCCTAGTCCACCTTTGCGCTTTGCGCCCATGTTCTTGTCAGGGAATATTCCATGTATGCCAAGCATAGCGGTATTCCCGAGATAAAAACGGTGCTAGGAGGCTTCATTATCAGGAGGCTGCTGGGCACGTGGACCCTAGTGACAAAGTCCCTCGGGCTGGTAAGCGGCCATTCCACGCGCTGCATACACCATATGCCCTGCTTTTGTTGACCGATCTCCCGCCCCTACAGTGCCTTGCTGTTGCATCTGGCATGTGGCTTGGCAAAGAAGGCCCCCTTGTCCACGTCGCCTGCTGCTGTGCAAACATTCTCAGTAAGCCTTTTACCAATATCAGCAAAAATGAAGCCCGGAAGCGCGAGGTGCTATCTGCGGCCGCCTCATCGGGCATATCGGTGGCGTTTGGCTCGCCGATCGGCGGTGTCTTGTTCAGTCTCGAGGTGAGTGAGCAATGCTTGCGCTTGATCCGATATTTGGATTCCGTCGCTGACCTGGCGTAGCAACTCTCGTACTACTTCCCCGACAAAACCATGTGGCAGAGCTTCGTGTGTGCCATGACTGCCGCCGTCACGCTCCAGGCTCTCGACCCGTTCCGGTCAGGGAAGCTGGTCATGTACCAGGTCAAGTACAGCTCGGGGTGGCATGCCTTTGAGCTGGTCCCGTTTGCCTTTCTTGGGATAATAGGGGTAAGTGCTGCCAGCTCACTGTCTGCATCCACACCACTGGCTGACGAGGACATATGGACGTGTAGGGGATCTACGGGGGCCTCTTCATCAAGGCCAACATGAAGGTCGCCCAATGGAAGAAGACGACCACCTGGCTGCCAACCCCGACCACGCAGGTCCTCGTCGTGGCATTACTGACGGCTCTCGTCAACTACCCCAACCTCTACATGCGAGCACAGAACTCGGAGCTCGTGTCGTCCTTGTTCACGGAGTGCTCCAAGGTCCTCGACGACCAGTTTGGCCTCTGCAAAACGGGCTCGGCCTCTGCGGCCACCATCGTGCTCCTGCTGTTTGCTGCCCTGCTCGGCTTCATGCTAGCAGCCATCACCTTTGGGCTGCAAATCCCCGCCGGCATCATCCTGCCGTCCATGGCCATCGGCGCCCTCACCGGCAGGGCAGTCGGGATCGTCATGGAAATTTGGCAGCACAACCACCCCAACTTCCTGCCCTTCCAGTCCTGCGAGCCCGATATCCCCTGCGTCACCCCAGGCACGTATGCCATCGTCGGTGCGGCTGCGACGCTTGCGGGGGTGACCAGAATGACGGTGTCGATTGTAGTCATCATGTTTGAACTCACGGGTGCTCTGACGTACGTGCTCCCTATCATGGTCGCCGTCATGCTCTCCAAGTGGGTGGGGGACGCCTTCTCGCGGCGCGGCATCTACGAGTCGTGGATCCACTTCAACGAGTATCCCTACATCGACAACAGCGAGGAGGCCTTCATCCCCGACATACCGGCGTCGCAGATCATGACGCGGATCGAGGACCTCGTGGTGCTGACGGCGGCGGGCCACACCATCGGCAGCCTCCAGCGGATCCTGGACACGCACCCGTACCGCGGGTTCCCCGTCGTGTCGGACCCGCGCGACGCGATCCTGCTGGGCTACATATCGCGGGCGGAGCTGGCGTACAACCTGCACACGTCGACGGAGCCGCCGCGGTCGCTGCCGACCGAGACCGAAGCGTTTTTCTCCCACCAGCCTATGGCGGACCCGCGCACGACGCTAGACCTGAGGCCGTGGATGGACCAGACGCCCATCACGCTGTCGTCGCGGTCCAGCCTGCACCTGGCCGTCAGCTACTTCCAGAAGCTGGGGCTCCGCTACGTCCTCTTCAGCGACCGCGGCGCCCTCCAGGGCCTGCTGACCAAGAAGGACGTCTGGTACGTGCTCAACGGCGCTGAGGAGACGCGCAGGACCAGCAGGCTGCCGCGCGACGCTGGCGTCGAGACGGGCATCTCGCGCGAGGACGGCGACGGCGAGCACAGGGGCCTGCTCAGGGGTGATGAAGGCCGCGACGGGGCGACGAGTCCGGGGGCGGACGCGGCCTCCATATTATAGAGTATAAAACGGAGGGAGAAAGTGCTCAGTGCCGCTCGGCACATTGCTTGGCTCGCTCCCCCATTGTATGCTGGACGAAGATGAGACGGTATCTAGCAACATGTTCAAAATCCACTTCACATTTTTTTGCAATCACTGCCACCTGCCTTGCGTGGTCGTTCGGGGTCTCCGCAGGCTTGCATTCACTCGCTTAGATTGCCACCAAATGTAAACACCCGCGTGAGTCAAAGAGACGACAGTGAGACCGATAGTGACTAGCACTCGCGGGTGAAAACAGGTGATTCTACAAAGTAAACGAAGAAAAAGGTTTGGCCGGCATGTGGGCGAGGGGCTTCCACCACCACCCACAGGGTGTGATCGTGCTACGCACCACCCTGTTCATCTTGTCCTACTCACTATCTATTGCCTATTCACTCGGCCTTTCGCATTCTCTGAAAAAATCGCATTGTAGACGCTAGGCATTTCAAGCGCCGACGTCCAAGGAATGCCCCGATATTTGGGTACGTATAAGTGCACCCTTTATGCAGAGCACAAACTCGGTCCGACTATATACGAGAATTATAGCGCCTAGTATCATAATCACTCCTCATCCGCACCAAGTCACGATCGATGGCTTGACACAATGACGACCAAGTTTAAAGTGGGGGACAAGGTCGAGGGCTACGTGTGGCGTAAGTCGCGTCCATCTTGGTCTGGGATAATACTCCTATAGAATGCCCCTACCGCTATTTCGATACGAGCAATGCTAACATAGAAAACTTGGGGACTAGTGTCTCCAACCACATGTGCGTGGAGGGTCGTTTCCTCGTCTCGGGAGCGCAGCGTTTGTGTCCTGAGTGCTTAGACGTGCTGACATCCCGGTTTCTCCGGTCATCCACCAGGGATCAAGTACCGAGCCATTGTCAGAGCGGCTCCGGCCAAAGACGGAAACCAATGGACCGTGGAGACGCGTGAGGCGCTCAAGTCGCAAGTCAGTGATGGTGTCAGTATATTGGTCGGCCCCATATATGCTCGGACTTCCCACGCTTTGTCTCTCCTCGGGTCATTGCACGACAACCAGCTCGCTGACACTGGGTGGTATTGTAGACCTCGGTCGTCGAGTGGGAGGGGGTTGTTGCGAGGCACATAACAGTTTACTCGCACGAACTGGAGAAATGGGAAGCGTCGGATGGCTGGGCCTAGGAGAGCAACAAGGCCATCTTCTCCCCAGCCACGGTGGATTTGATGTTGGCTCGGCTTGATCGTCGTCGGAGATTCAATGCGTTTGGCGTCGACTAGAGGCTGCACGAAGTGATGTGTTGCTGCATTAGGTGATGTGGGGTGCAGGCCGTTTAGTGAAGACTAGACCCTTGCTGCGGGAGCGGTGGCCCGTGTGACCCCTGCATACATCAACTTGGCCACGCAGAAATTGAGTGAGAGAAAAAGAAAAAAAAAAGAAAAGAAAAAAGGAGGCCGGCGGCGGTCAAGGCACCTCACCAAGTGATGTCAGATGGGGACAAGCAGCAAGCTGGCAAGATTTTAGCACCGAATCCGTCCACTCCATCACGCCCGACACGCATCACCACGGCATTGCTTCTGGTAATTGACTTAGTTGAAAAGCTCATTGATACCCGTTTGCCTTCCTCTGCTTTGCCCTTCTGCATCTAGCCCCTTTGTTTTGGCTCCCCGTCCCCGTCGCCACGTCCCGCCTCCTCGTCGTGCCCTCCCCGCGGTTGGCTATGGACCAACCACCACCCGCCGCATCACCCCGCTGAAGCCACCAGGGCCTGGGCACCCACGATGCAACTGCAGGCCGCAGGCCGCACTCTGCTCTACCTGACCGCCGCATGGGGCCTGCTGCCCCAGCCATGCCTCGCCCGCGACCGCCACGCCGCCCCCGACGCCGGGTCGTGTGAGGCGAGGACCGTCAACTACATCACCCACTCCCTGCCCCAGCAGTGCCTGCGCACCGCCTGGTCCGCCACCGCGGCCACGCCCCTCCCCGCCGCAGACGCCGCGTCGTCACCGTCTGCGGCCAGCCCTGACGCCGCCGCCGCCGGCGAGAGCCCGGAGGATGCCCGCCGCCACGAGGAGAGGCGGCGCGACGAGGCCGCCGCCGACAACCACGACCTGGCCACCAGCTCCTTCATGTCCTTCGAGGAGTGGAAGGAGCTGCAGCTGAAAAAGGCCGGGCAGGACCCCGCCGATCTCAAGGCGAGGAAGCACCACGAGCGCGACAGGGACGACTACGCATCCTCCCACAATGACCTCGACAGCATTGGCGACGACGGCGAGTTCAACCTCGACTTCGACGCCCTCTCGGAGAAGGTCTCGGAGATCACTGCGTCGGGCGGCCGCGGCGATGCGTCGTCGGCCCTTAAGAACGACCAGCAGCACCAGCAGCAGCAGAAGAAGCACGACGCCAACGAGGAGGTCATGCTGTACGACGGGGACGGCACCGCCCAGTACACACGCAGCAAGGACGCCGGCAAGACATGCAAGGAGCGGTTCTCGTACGCCTCGTTCGACGCCGGCGCCGCCGTGCTCAAGACGGGCCCGCGCGCAAAGAACGCAAAGGCCATACTGGTCGAGAACAAGGACTCGTACATGCTGCTCGAGTGCTCACAGAAGAACAAGTTCGTCATCATCGAGCTGAGCGACGATATCCTCGTCGACACGGTCGTCCTGGCCAACTTTGAGTTCTTCTCGAGCATGGTCCGCACCTTTCGCGTCAGCGTCAGCGACCGCTACCCCGTCAAGCTCGAGAAGTGGAAGGTCCTGGGCACCTTCGAGGCCCGGAACCAGCGCGACATCCAGGCCTTCCTGGTCGAGCACCCGCAGATCTGGGCAAAGTACATCCGCCTCGAGTTCCTGACCCACTACGGCAGCGAGTACTACTGCCCCATTTCGCTCGTGCGCGTCCACGGCACCCGCATGATCGACTCGTGGAAGGAGGCCGAGGGCAGCCGCGACGACGACGACGAGGCCGTCATCGAGTCGGTGCCCCTTAACCACCAGCCTGAGATGGCAGAGCCCCAAACGCCGCCGCCGCCGCCGCCGCCGCAGCAGCAGCAGCAAGAGACGGTGTCGCCTACACAGGAGCAAGAGCCGCAGCCGCCGAGTCCGCACGGGTCTGTCACCGACGCCACCAAAGCGGCCACCACAGCCGTCGTCACCGAGATGGGACTCTCGCCCTGGCGCCCTGTCTTCTACGGGTTCAATCCCCTGGACATTTGTGAGATGCCAACACAAACAATAGGGCAGGAAATGGCTGCCGACGAGCAGCGCTCTCGCCCGGCATCATCCCATCTTGAACATCCCCCCAACGCAGCATCTCTTGGCGGCAACGACCCTGCAGATATGTCTCCTCTTTCCATGCCAGCATCGACCTCGGCCGACTCGCTCTTCAAGGAGCATTCTTCGCCACCAGCGAATGCATCACTTGCCGACCCTGCAGCATCTGCCTACCCAGATCCAGCATCCTTATCGACACAGTCTCACCCTTCACCACCGCCATCATCATCACAGAGGCCAAGAGACGCCTCACAACCGGGCTCGGTCAGCCACCGCGCCCGTCCGGAGCCTCCGCACTCGGGCCAGCCCAAGGCCCCGACCTCGGTGTCCAAACCGTCGTCGCAGGCGACTAGCAGGGCCTCGGCGCCGGTGAAGGCCTCGAGCGCGGTGCCGCCGTCGTCTAGGAACCGGACCGGCACCAACACGGGCGCCGCCGCCGCCGCGTCTCCGACCGTCCAGGAGAGCTTCTTTAAGACAGTGGCCAAGCGGCTGCAGCTGCTCGAGTCCAACACGTCGCTGTCGCTACAGTACATCGAGGACCAGTCCCGGTTCCTGCAGGAGGCCCTCACCAAGATGGAGCGCAAGCAGATCTCGCGCGTCGATGCCTTCCTCGACGGCCTCAACCGCACCGTCCTGGCCGAGCTGCGCAGCGTCCGCCAGCAGTACGACCAGATCTGGCAGAGCACCGTCATCGCCCTCGAGTCCCAGCGCGACCAGTCACAGCGCGAGATAGTCGCGCTGAGCTCCCGCCTCAACGTGCTCGCCGACGAGGTCGTCTTCCAGAAGCGCATGGCCATCCTGCAGTCCCTCCTCCTGCTGGCCTGCCTCGGCCTCATCGTATTCTCTCGCGGCTTCGGCGGGCCCGCCTCATCGTCGACCTCCACCTTCGTCCCCTCGTCCGCCTACCGCCCGTGGACCGCCTGGCCCTCGTCCCCCCCGCCGTCGGCCGGCATTCCCGGCATGACCCCCATGCGCGGAGCCGCCGACGACTCCCCGCTGCACTCACCGTCGCCCTCGCCGCCGAGGCACGGGAGCACCCCGGGACGGCACGACCCCAGCACCCCGCGCGGGCCCCGCGGCACCCCTGCCCACATCCGCCTCCACAGCATCGCCTACTCGGACAAGACGCTGCCCCTGACGCCCACGTCCGAGTACGGTGGCGACGGCGATGGCGGCCGCCGCGACGCCACCCCGTCCATCCACGTCGTCGACGAGAGCGGCGCCAGCAGCTTCTTTGACGACACGTCCAGCTTCGAGACGCCGCACAGGTCGGACGGCGACAGGGGCGGCGACACGTCGGCCGAGTCGCTATACAGTAGCGACGGCGTCGTCCCCGCCGCTGACGCCCAGCCCGCCTCTCCCGGGATTGAAATTCAAGAGAGCACGCCTCCACCAGGGGAGGATGTCGCTGCTCCTGGTGGGCAGGAGGAAGGCGAGGCTGCTGTGGTGGATCATGACCCGAGTCCTGACGGATCCGGCGACGACGAAGAATCGGGCCCGCCCCTGACGCGGACTGGCATGTCCCAATTTGGTGATGCGCGCAAGCCGTTACCTGCTCTGCCCGAGGACCCCGACCCGAGCTGAAAAAGCGCGAGGCGGACTCATTCTTGCTTAGATATACCCTAGACGACTCATGATTCTGCTTTCACTGCCTTGTTTTTGCGTGCAATGTATACCCATAGCGGCAGTCTTCGAGCAAAGCATTTTGGAACAAAACAGCGTTACCCTACTTCCATGTTGCATTTAGCTACCATACCGCGGGACCCATAGTTTCGTTCTAGAAAATCTCGGGGAACACTGGTTTCCCCGTAGCAACCTAAGACAAAGGACGTGAAGGGGCTGTATGTTTCCCTGCTTTTTTGCCCGCCCTACCTAATCATCATCATCACCATCATCATCGGAAACCGGGTGTTCCAACCACACACACATTCTCCCCAAGGCGAATAGGTCGTTCTCTTTCCTTGAGGTGGTGTAGTCTTGGATCCGGCCGTCGATCCAGCCGCTCGTGCTGCGTGACGTCCCCAGCGGCGCGCCGGTCTCGCGGGCTGAGCCGAAATCTACCAGGACCGGCAACGGGACTCGGCCGCCGCTGACGCGTTCGGACGAGGAGTCGCCGTCGACCAGCACATTAGACAGGCTGAGGTCGTTGTGCGCCCCAACCAAGCGAATGCAGGTGCAGGATCGCCGACTCGAGCTCGTCCATGAACTCCCTTCGTATCGGCGATAGCCTATCCTGCTCTTCGCATAGCTCTCCAGGGTGGCGGTCGAGCACGATGCCCGTCAGGTAACCCCGGCTTGACTGGCAGCCGTGATATCGGCCCGTCCGTTTGGCCTTTCAAATCACTTCGTCAAGTTTTATTACGAGTGGAATTCGACATTGTGACAAGCCCCGTATGATAATAATAATAATAAAAACCTAGCTTCTAATGCCGTTCAATCGAAGGTCGTAGGTGGCGTGCAGGGTGATACACCATGGGCGTGATGAAGTTCAACTGATGCCGCACTTGAGGAGCCGCCTTGGCCTCACTCGTTCACCCCCACCCGAACGCGCCTCCCCAAGATACAAGATACCGCCAAGGTCTCATTGAAAGAACCCCTGCATTCGACCGAAGCTGGGGCTCCGTGAAGTGCGCAATGGCTCAACAATCGTGGACCGAACATACCATTGAAGACTTCTTCGCGGCCCGCAAAGCCCCGACGCGGAGCCAGCGCGACCAGCTTGCTCTTCGCATCGTCGGCGCTCTAACCGCCCGTCCAGTCGAAGTACCAGGCTCCTTGAGCTACGCCGTCGTTTGCTCCAGGCCTCAAGAAGGGGACGATATTGTCGTCTCGTCCCGGCAAGCGGAATCCCGGCTCGACGAGCGGCTTGCCGAGCTGGCACGGTCCATCCACGGAAGCCTGGTGCCGCAGATGAGATACCACGACACGGTAGACGGCTCCGACCCGGCGCTCCGCATCTACACCATGCCGTTGCTGCCGGGAGCTGCCTGCCTCGAGGCGCTGAGCTACCGTGCCGACATGAGTCCCGACGAGAGGAGGCCAAGCACGTCAACTTCGTGACCCACCTCGCAAGGTACTTTGCGCGCTGCAGGGTCTGCACCCCGGCCGGTCGACTCTCGTGCGCGCGCCGACCCCCAGGCAGGCATATCCCGGCGTCTGGCGGCCCTCAAGGCCTCGCCGACCGCGACTGCAGTCCCCATGTCGACGCTCCACGAGCTGGAGACCGTCCTGCCCTCGCTCTTCGTCGCCGACTACCCCCCAGGTCCTGACGCGCGGCGACCTGACAAAGATGAACATCTTGGTCGACCCGGGCACGTGCGACGTTATGGGCATCGTCGACTGGTCCCTCGCCGGGACGCGGCCCTTCGGCCCCGAGCTGGACTGCCTGTGGCTGATGTCTGGGTGCACGGACATAAACGGCTGGTACGACTATGCGTGCAGGCCGCGGCTGCTGGACGCCTTCTGGGCCGAGTTCTGGACCGCCACCGGGACCGAGGGGGACGTCGCGCGGAGGGGCGAGATCCGCAACAAGGCCGAGGCCGCCGCCCGGATCGGCGCGGTGCTGCGCTACGATTTCGACCGCGAGGCCGACGGGCGGCCGTCCGAAACGCTGTCGACGTCTGAGAGCATGGCGAAGATTCTCGGGGCGTGGCTTGGTGGAGAACGATCGGACGCCGAGGTAGCAGCAGACCACTTCGACCGAATCAATGTGTAATTCGAATCAGGCGCAGATAGAAATAGCCTAGGGAGGGATCCATCCCTAGCCGGCGACGATGGATATAGTGAAAGGTACATGTGACGGCTCCAACAAAAGCGTTTCCAGTTTACAATTCTCCTTTCTGCCGCGACCTAACGCCTAAAAAAACAACAACAAGAGACGACGAGTATCGCGAGGCTGTGCCAGGGGGGAGAAGTTGCTCGTTCTGGGCAGGGGCGGCATGATCGCTAAGCCGTGTGTCGACTACACTCACAGGCAGCCTGCTACCGAGGTTGAGGCAACAGTCCGACACCCAATATCAACCAAATCAAACGTAACCGACTGGAATTTCACCATCTAAAAGAGACTGCAAAGAAGCCTGGCTCTGGAGCAAAAATCTAGGTACATATACCTGCACAACTCCTCCATTATTGTCAATGTATGCGGCCGCAACTTGTATACGGCGACCTTCGGTGGGAACATCCAGACCGCCAAGCCTTCGACAGCATATCTCCTTGGCATAGCCCAATGTGTCACGACACTTCCAGCCAGCACATCCGTACAGCCAACGTGGGCCAAGAAGGGAAATTGAAAAAGACAAAGAAAAAATGGCAGATCAATTAGGGTATCCGACGAGTGCGTGGGAAGGATTGTCGATGGATAGTTGCGTTGTCTTTGCGGACCTTCTGTGATTATCAAGCAATCCGTGGCTGAAAGACAGAGTGTTTTGGTTTTTTTTTTTTTCTGTTTCTTGTTTTGCCCCTTCGAGTCTCAGGGGTGCGTAACCATCTTCAGACACCGGTATGTGCAAGAGTCTGTGAGAGAAAGAAAAGGCAGAAAGCTAAAGATTATGGACATCGAAGGATAACTAAGCGCCGTATCTGGTACCAAATGCTGTTCTTCAAGGAAGTCTCGAGGCGGGATGGCTTGTGTGAGCTGCCGGATCGAGTCGTTGAACGTGATGATTCGAGCAGAGCGGCCCTAGATGCGAGTTACTGATTCACATAGAGCTGCTGCATCGATGTTTGCATCGATTTCTCGAAGTCGTACTCCTCAAGAGCCGCCAATCTGGTTCCGCGGTCGTACTGGGAGCGACGGCGACGCTGCTCGTCACGGAAATGCTGGCCTGCGTTCGGAGTGAAGAGTCCTGCGCGTGTGTTAGCAAGGAAAGCTTAGTCTGGCTTGTAGAAGATACACGTACCGACATGCTCTGCATTCTCGCAGCTTCTCTTCATCTTGGACTGATTGTCCGGCTCCGGGAATGCCTCCTCCTCTCCGGCCATCTCAGGCACTGGACCATTGGAAGTGAAGTAGAGCTGCCATAACTGGTTAATACTGCCATGCATACCGGTCGAAGGTGAAGGATGGGCCACATACCTTGGGCCTGTAGTGAGCGGCCTCTAGCATGACCGAGCTGTTGCGGAACTTCTGCACCAGACAATCCTTGCCTTGTATGGCTGGTGGTTGACTGTTAGCACCGCAGGAAAAGAGCAGACCAAGCATTGGTACTCACTGGCATAGGATATCTCCGCGACCTTGTCACTTTTGAAGCAGTTCCTGAGTTGGTACGCAAAGATTAGTATCCGACGTATTTTTGAGGCTCACAAGTGTCATGTACAGATACATACCAGCGTTGGTTTCCGCGAGCATTGACAAACTACAATTTCCGAGTGTCAATAACGGCGCCACAGCGCAAGGGGGCCGATACGGAGGGATAGGGGTAGCTAACGTCGATGATATCCAGGGGCTGTTGATGTCAGAAGCTTGTTAGCAAATATATTTTTTTGATCCCATTTTGAGTGGCAGAAAGTGACCAAGACTTACGTCGACGAAGTTGATGAACGCATAGCCGACACTAGAGCGAAGAGCTGTCAGCGACGAGACACGGAAGCCGTTGGGACAGAGTGGCAACTTACTTGCAGTCGTTGGCGAAGTCTATGCGCAGATACATGAAGTCGTACTTTCCCCAGCTCGACTCGTCGACGATACGCTTCAACATCGCCTGATCGACCTTGTTGGGAATGTTGCGTAGCATGATCTATCACAATGATGAGCCATGGGAGCCGAGTTGGGTGTATCGAATAGTACATACCGTCGTGCGAACATCAATGCCCTCTCGGATCCGATTCACATCGACATGATTGTGATGGCCGGCGGCATTGTAGTATGATGATCTGTTCACCCGCATGGCATTCTGGCGACGGCCGTCGTGTCGGGAAAGTCCTTGCATCTGCCTCGGTGAGGTGAGGTCGTGCTGAGAAGAAACAACAGCCTGAGAAGACGCCGGGCTGGTGTATAGTGGTGTGAGGCATTGGTAACTGGACACGCTCGGCGCCGGAGGACTCTGTGATGGAATCCGATTGAGCATGTAGGGGTTCGCCATCGGAAGCTGCCTGAACACCAGAGGGTGGAACAAAGGATATTGCGGGCTGAGTGGGAGGCCGACATGGGGTGTGGCAGGCTGGACCGGGGTGCCCATCGAGGAGACCGACTGCGGCGTCTTGGCCAGTGAGGTTCCCTGGAAACTGTCGCCGCCATAGTCATGGAATGAAGATTGCCTCACTGGAGTTGCGAGTGGGGTGGCAATGGGTGTCGCGACTCCAGCGTGAGAGTTGCCCTTGTGGAATGAGATGACAATGGTGACTCCCTGGATGAGATTGTTAGAAGCACGTCCATGTAGCTGAGAATGTGCATACAGATGCTCTCACCTCGGCGACGGCTCCGTTGTACTTGGATATGGCTGCAAGGGAGATGTTGATGTCGGCGTACTCGAGAATCGCCTCAAACGTGCCCGGCTCCGAGTTGGACACCTTTTGCAGAGCAAAGATGTCACCCTCCGAGCAGAGTAGCCTCAGGGCAACCGACTCCACACGCAGCTCATTCTTCTCCGCACCCTCGCCAGCAGCGGCGAACACGTTGAGCTGGCCCTCGTAGTTGGTGGGGGCATGGATATTGCTCTGAGTGACCTGGACGGAACGTAGCGTGAATAGAGGATTCTTTCCGGAATAGTGTTGTGCAGATTAGAAGGTTGCATTCATACCTGAACGAACTCTGTGGGGGACACAAAGGCAGCGATCCAGGTGGCATCGCCCATTAGGACGTTGCGATGAACCAAGCAGGCATCTCTGATGTTGGAGAACCGGATGTACGAAGCCTGGCCTTTGACGACAGTATGCCTTGTTCCCTGGCATGGGAGTCCGTGCTCCTCCAACCTCTATACATGGGGTTAAAATTTATAAAACGACCGTGAAGATGTGGTGACTCTTCTAGCGAGCGCTTACCGATAGCAGAAGCTCGACACCAGCCAGGGTGACCGACTGAGTTGACGACGACACGACCAGGCAGCGAGAGTAGTGCAGATCTGTACTGAGAATGGGGGAGACAGGGAGGACGTGCTGGGGGGTGGCGCGGCTCGGGGTCTTGGAGGCAGTGCCAGCCGTCGAGTCGGCGGAGCCTTGAGCAACCAAGGGCGCCGCAAAAGGGCGGAAGGCGGAAGCTGTCGCCGAGAGCTTCTGCTCCTGCTTGCGAACGGGCGTGTTGGTGGAAACGAAAGGGTCTTTCTCCAGCTGAGCCGGGCCATTGCGGTAGGGAGTGGAGACGGAAGGCTGCTGGGCAGGGTAGATGGCTTGGTCGCCGTCCGATGGGCTGGAGGTGATAACCTTGATCAGCTTGGCCGACTTGGCCGAGTTCTCTTCGGGAGAGAAGGCAGTGAGGCGGGTGTCCGGGGTTCCTTCATGCTTGTACGAATCTGCACCTCCGATTGAGGAGTGAGGAGAAGAAGGGTTGAGAGACCCTTCTCTTGGTTGAGTCTGGGCCATGGTGGGCAAGCTTGCGAGGCGCCAGCGGAGAGTGTCTAGGCAGCCTCGCTCTGGAATTGCCGACGCAAGAACACTTCGCAGGGAGAAGTTGTGACCGCAGATCAAGCGGCGCAAGGCAAAGATGATGCTTCTCGGCCGATACGCTTTCGCCAAAGAAAGAAGAAGTGGACGATCGAGCCCGGCGTTCAGAGAGCTGGGCGGAAGGTCTAGAGTGAAAAAGTCGAGCGGAGACACAATGACGATGACAAGGAGGAAACGGGCGAGAAAAGGCAGAAAGAAGGCGGGAGGGAAAAATACAGCAGGTCAAACAACCTCACGCAGCGCTGCCAGGGACGGCAGGGTGCTGTTTCTCTGTTGAGGAGGATAACCAAGGGCCAAGAAGGGGATAGGCGGGAAAAATCTGCACGCGATACGAATATCCAAGGAAGTTGTGGTGTTGCTCCTTCCTGTGGAAAGTGAGGGCGAGGTGAGAGATTTTGAGCGGTGACTGATGGATGGCAGGAAGGTGCACTCGACCCAGCGCAGGCAGGCAGGCCAAATTCGGACAGGACACAGGACCCCTCCCAAGTTTAGGAAGAAATGCTCCAGGTGGGCACCTTTGGCTCGGTCACTCTGAGTAGCAGCGAGAAATGGGTTCTTTTAAGAGCAGGGACGGGACGAAAGTGTTGAAAATTCCGGGGCGTTGTAGCAACTCGCCTCGTCGCCCTCGTCCGCCACCCACCCGACTCTCGACGTATGGCGACACCTATCCGATAGGTAGGCACTCGGAAACCGTCTCGAGCAATCAACGGCAGTTAGGATGCCTCTCCCGGTATTCCTTCCTCTAGCCAGCCCAGGCTACATCTATTTAATGTTTCCTTGAGAACATTCCATGACCGTTGCGCCTCTGTGCGCCGTCCTCTCTTCACCGTCTCCGACAACTTTTCGGATGGACGGGCCTCCTCGAAGGGTTTCCGTTGACCAGCAGGCCCACATAGTGCTTTGACAAAGAAAAGAAAGAGAACGAGGAACGGGAGGTGCCTGGGTTCATTGTTTGGTCACTAGTATGCGGCTTCTTCTCGGCCATAGTCGTAGGCACCGTACCACGCTTTGTTGATAAGACTCAGCCTCGCTGTCCTAGGATACCTAGATGCTCTAGCCATCTCAGAGACGAGTGGCATGAGGGACTTTAGAGTACCGATTTCCACTACCCCTTTTGCGTTCCCTGGCTCTGGAACAGTATCGAGCCAACACCGTCGCTTGCTGTTGGATCTTCTTGGCGAGCCACTGCCAATGAATGTCGTCTCGAGGTATCCGGTCTTTGAATGAGAGGGGGTCCCGATAACTCGATGTGACTGATGATCCGCCTGTGCCTGCTGTTGATCACATTTGAGGCCCGCCCAAGCGGTTCCCCAGCCGAAGTTCAGGAGTCAAAGTCTTAGTTTTAACGTCTCGATAGTATGCTTTGGAGACGAGCGCGCGCACCACCGATCCTCGCTTTGTATGTCTACCTACACGCCTACCTTGGTACCTCCCGAGGTATTTCTATTTTCCGGTTTAATTTGCTTCGTTGAGCTAGATGGTGCCTAGGTAGGTTCTTGGTGCACTCACATATTCCCTAGACAGAGATTCCTTGGACCCACACTCAGATATACAAAAAAAACACGAGTTTTATTCCTCCCGAGCACTTCTAGTAACCTAAACAACAGAGCATCAGAATTTCAGACAACCCGCAATGCGACTATAGATACTTCTTGGGCATGGACGACTTTCGTCGCTTGTACACAAGATACGCGCCAATGAGTATGACCTGGCTGCCAACAATAACAAAGATAAGGCGACCATGGCCCGGGGCGGCGTGCTGCTCGACCTTCTTGGCGAGGTAGGAGTGCGTGTCACCAACAATGCTCTTGATGTTGTTCTCGGTGGACTGGACCTTGTGAGTGATGTCGGACCGGACGGTGCGCATCTCTCGCTCCACGTTCTGTAGGCGGTTGTCGAGGTCCGACAACTTGTCGAGAGCAACCTTCACGCTGTGGATCATGGTCGAGATTTCCTCGTGTCGCCGTTCGTCCATGGTGCTCTGGTGCGAGATCTGGCGGAAGATGGTGGACAGGTGATGGTTTGTGCTCTGCAGCCTGTTGTGTAGGTCCTCAAACTGTGCTTTGGAGCTGGTGTACTTGCCCGCATCCTGGTCCGGTATATCGGCTTCGTACGTGTAGGCCTCGTCGTCATGGATGGCATCATGGTGGCCATGACCTCGCGTGAACTTGGATGGCGGTGCGTGGTCGCCGTCTTCATGGTGTTGCTGGTCATGATGCTGGCTCTGTTGATCGTGGTGTTCATCGTGGTGCTGATCATGATGCTCTTGCTGTTTGTGACCGGTGTCGTGCTTCTCGGAGAGGACAACAAGCTTAAACAGCTCGACTGAGTCTGGGTTGTCGGCTGAGGCGGCTGTGACACCGAAGCGATAGCCCCGGGGGATCTCGATCTGGTCGCTCTGGAAGCAGAGACTGCCGTCGACTTCAACCTTGAAGAGCGCGTGGGTCTGGCTGATCTTGATCTCAGAGGGCCGGCCGAGGTTACGGTACGCATAGTTGCAATGGCCGAAGGAGAGGCCGTCGACATGGCTCGCCTTGAAGTCGGTGCTACCGTCGTTGAGGAAGCCCCTGATCATGCCGCCGGAGCCGCTGTACTGGTCGACGACGAGCACGAGGCCCTGGAAATGCCCAACGGTGTAGATGCCGCCGGACCGAACTTCGTGGGAGCCGTCGCGCACAAGCCACACGTTCATGTTGCCGCTCCCGCGCTCAGGCCCGTTGACCCGGAAGCTGATGTCGGCCGTCCACTCGTCGTGCTCGAGCGGGTTGTCAGCCCATACCGCCCCGCGCTGGTTGCCCGGCGCCGGCGGCGTTAGAACCACCTTGTTCGATAGGACTTCGGGGAGGTACGGGTTGCCCTGGAGCGAGTAGTGCGGTATCATTTTGCCATTGTCCGAGATTCTGTCCGTAGGGGCGCGCGGTTAGTGAACTGAGCGAGTCCCACGCAATGCATGCGCGCACATTTGAGCACGCACAGATTCGACTTACTTGGTGCCAAAACCAAAGCTCAGCTCGTTGAGAAGATACTGGGCCTGGGCGACGCTTGCGATCGCAGCCAGGGCGAGTGACGACCGGAGACGCATTTTCGCAAGTCAAAATGGGTATCACAAGAAACGAAAGGGAAGAGGGGGGAAGCCCCAGAGAATAGACGAAAAGGAGAAGGACAGAAAAGACAGGAGCAAAAGACTCGGATTCCGGAATCCTCTTTTGGCTCGCCGCGAATGAAGCAAGGGAGAAGGAGGAGGGATATCCAATGGCTTGGTAGCGTGCTGTATATACAAGAATGCCGAGCTGAGCAAAGGCCAATTGGACAGAACGAAGCTTGAAAATGTGTGTCGAGGCAAGCAGTGCCAACAATGTTAAATATTTTGGGTTTCAGACCAGCCTTTCCCTACCCCTCTATCGTTGTCTTCCTTGGGTGGCAGCACGATGCCGACAGGTGGTCGTCAAAGGACACAGTTTCGATAGCCAGCGAAGCAGAGAATGGACCCTTACCACCCACCCTCACCCACCTCCTCTCGCTCACGCGTCAGATCCTGCAAGGCACTGAGTGGCGGGCTATTTGGAGCTGCGACATGGATGCTCTGGAATCGGGCAATCGGGTCAAACCGCCCCGCTGGGTGAAAGGTGAGGCAGGGGTCAAATGGAAGGCTCTGCTTCCATGGCACGCGCGCATGGGCGTGTGGGGAACAGCCGCGCTCGAGCTGCGGCCCCACCCACAGACCTCAAGTCGTGCTTCGGCCAGCTCAACAGCTCAAGCCACACAATGGACGAGGCTCCAATGCCGAACCCCCCGAAGGACCTCAACCTGACCAGAAACTGCGAGCTACCCCGGCTGGGATCAAGGGAGTGAGCCTTTTCTGGCGTGGCCTTGGACAAACGCAACAATGGCGACCGAAATCCATCCCTCGATTTCTCAGGTCGCCGTCGTCGCGGCGGCCCTGAAGATTCTCCTGTTCCCAGCATAGTGAGTTAGCTCTCGATAAGCCCACTGCGCCGCCGCTGTTGCATGCATTCCGCCAGACCTGGGCCAGGCTCGACATGAAGTGATGGCTGCTAACCAAGGGCCAACCGTCGTTTGCCGGCTACAGCAAGTCCACCGACTTCGAAGTCCACCGCAATTGGCTCGCCATCACCCACAATTTGCCCATATGGGACTGGTACTACGAGAAGACGTCGGAATGGACTCTCGACTACCCTCCCTTCTTCGCCTACTTCGAATGGACCTTGTCGCAGGTCGCCAAGCTAGTAGACCCTGCTATGCTGCGCGTCTTCAACCTGGGACATGACACCTGGCAGACAATCTACTTCCAGCGCTCCACCGTCATCGTCACCGAGCTGCTGCTTGTTTATGCGTTGCAGATGTACGCTCCCCACCACTTCGCTCGACCACGGTGCGCTCTCAGTTCTTGACTTGACTGGTTGGCTAACCTCGAGCTCAACCCCAACGTAGGTTCGTCGACTCGACGCCCGGGGTGCCCAAACGCGCCGCCCAGACCGCTGCCATCTCGATTCTGCTATCGCCGGGCCTCCTGATTATAGATCACATCCACTTCCAATATAACGGCTTTTTGTACGGAATCCTGGTCGCATCTCTGGTCTTGGCACGCCGGTCTGGCTTGCTGGCGAGCGGACTGGTCTTCGCTGCTCTGTTGTGCCTGAAGCACATCTACGCCTACCTCGCGCCGGCCTATTTCGTCTTCCTGCTGCGAGCATACTGCCTCTCGCCGCAATCAGTGTTCCGGATTCAGTGGTTGAATTGCATCAAACTCGGAGGCGGGATCGGGACCATAGTCGCCGCCGCTTTTGGTCCCTTCGCTGCCAAGAACCAGATGCCCCAGATCCTTAGTCGGCTCTTCCCGTTTGCGCGAGGCCTTTGCCATGCGTACTGGGCGCCTAACGTCTGGGCCATGTACTCTTTCATGGACAGGATGCTGATTATGGGTAAGCACCCCCAGTATCGGGCACTGGCATCTAGTGCCCCGCATTCATTCATTCACTCAGCCGAGAGGGTTGTCGACATAGTCATACTGACCGACATCCTGCAAAAGCTGCGCCTAAGCTTGGGCTTCCTGTGAAAGCAGAAGCGCTCACCAGTGTCACTCGCGGACTGGTCGGGGACACGTCCTTCGCGGTGCTTCCCGACATAAGCCCGCGCGTGTGTTTTATTCTCACGCTGATTTGCCAGGCGGTCCCACTCGTCAAACTGTTTGCGCAGCCGGTTTGGGACAACTTCATTGGGGCGGTGACGCTGTGTGGCTATGCCTCGTTCCTCTTCGGCTGGCACGTCCACGAGAAGGCCATCCTGCTAGTTATAATCCCGTTCAGCCTGATCGCACTCAGGAACCGGCGGTATCTGGGCGCTTTCCGACCCCTGGCTGTATCGGGCCACGTGTCCCTGTTCCCGCTACTGTTCACGCCGGCCGAGTTCCCGATCAAGACGATATACACGGTCTTCTGGTTGATCCTGTTTCTGGTGGCCTTTGACCGCCTGGCTCCCGCATCGAGCAGGCCTAGGTTCTTCCTGTTCGACCGGTTCAGCACACTCTACATTGCGGTCAGCATACCGCTGATACTCTACTGCTCACTGCTACACCAGGTGGTGTTTGGCAAGAGGTATGAGTTTTTGCCTCTGATGTTTACTAGTTCGTACTCGGCTGTGGGTGTTGTTGGCAGCTGGGTTGGGTTCAGCGTCGTTTACTTTACCTCTTAGTGGCTGCGTGGACTTTCGTGGAATAAATTAGCTCGACTGCAACCATGACATTATCCCTCACTCGGTCTATTCACTACCCGTGTGCTGTTCGTGTGGTATCGGTGTAGGTACTGTAAATGTGCTCAGTGAGACTGAGTGTGCTCAGTGAGGTGGTGAGGTAGGTAGATACCTGTCACTCCGCGGTGGAGGCAGGTCGGCCTTGCTTCCGGAGGAGGCGGGTGTAGCTCCTGAGCCTATTGAAGAGCACACATGATTGGATAGAATGAGTCAGCACTGCCGGCCAGCCAATTCTGGTGGTGTGTCGTGGCTGACGGGTCCGACCACCAAACCTTGACCGACCCACAGTTCCGAGATGATTGGACCACAAGGCACCAGGGCCCTGGCTTGCAAGGCCGAAATAGGAAAAAGAAACTTGGTTGCTCTGGGGCCCCAGGACCCTCGAGTCGAAACCTTCCCAATGAGCACAGCCAGGCAGGAAGTTTCACAGGGCATTTCAAAGGGCACCGCCTACCAACAGCACCCGCCTCCAGCCCCAGCTTGAGGGTACGTGACAGTGATTCGATTCGGTGCCCAGCAGCCGGGTGAAATGGACGAAGCGCCCCCCCATGCACCGTGATTGATTGCATCCTGCTGCCATGTGATTGAGGGCCCGGGGTTTTCAGCCTCAACCGCGGATCGGCCACATGGATTGCCCAGCTGGCAGACCCTTGATATTGAGCTCTCGAGGACCCCGAGAAGGCCGCCTGGACAGGAGGGCGTCTGCAGAAGTTATATCTGCCCCTATACATGCAATTGAACGTCACGGTGCGGCCGTGCGGGCGAGGGGGTGGCCAGGAAGCGTCCGGGACGGGACGGCGGTGCTGGCGGCGGAGGGGCGATCGGCGCTTGTAGTGCTAGTGGGCTACCCCTTGGAAGGGCATTGTCGAATGTGCAGACCGGGCCGCAGGGTCACGGGCGGCGGCGGCGGCGGCACATACGTGTACTCGGCGTGACGGCACGGCCGTGGGGATCAAAACGAGTATAAGAATGTGGGCAAAAGCGCGTACTGGGGGCAATTGGATTGGCGGTCGAGGAGTCGAGGGCCCTGGGGTGTGTTGTTTTGCTGAGTCTCTGGTCCCGTCTTGGAAGGCGCACGATTGGATGCGCGATGCGAATTGGGACGGACGGCCCACCTCGTCGGAGCTTGCCCGCTGGTACCACATCCCTCCCTCCCTGCACCTTGCCCACCTCACAAGCGGCCCAAACCCCCTTCCCGTGTTGACCCTCCGCCTGGATTATTTTTTTTTCTCCTCCTCCTGCTCGCTCGACTCCGGCTCCTCTCTTTTTCCTCCTCTCGCGTCCTCCCACGAACCATGCCGCCCGCGCCCGGCCTCGACCACAACCACAAACGCGCAAACCACCTCCAGGCCCTGCAGGTACATCCACCACCAGCTGCTGCGGCCTTAGCCACCCCGGCAGTAGCTCCCTCGATTCGACAGCCTGCGCGGGTCCCGGCAGCCACCGTGCCTGGTGCCCATGCAACCTTAGCCCGCTCGCCCCGAACCTCAAATCTTTCGCGTCACGCCTGCCGAGGGCGACTCAAACCCGCCCGCCGACCCGAACCCATCAACCGCCTCGCCCCTGACCAGCCGACGCGACTGACTCCCGCTGCGCGAGCCCGATTCGACTGCCTTTCATTCGCTCCGCCCCGGCCGCTCCGCTTTCCCGGCGCGCGGCGCGTCTGACCCTCGGCCCAGTCCCCCATTTGGGGCTCACCACCTCTCGCGATACCCTTTGCAGCCAACACATCTGCTCATCCCCTCCCTCAGACGCCGCCGCCGAGCCCTCCCACGCACTCACCCGATACTTGGACCTAGTCCGCTCCCGACACCTCCTGAGCGCCGGCCCACAACACGATCATGGTATTATTCTCTGCGCTCTTCCTCTCTCTCGGCGTACCCATCCCATCTCTTGCTAACTGTCATCCTCAGGTGTTGTTCAAGCGCAAACCGGTGCGGTTCCTCGAGCCGCCCCGGGACCTCGATGACTCGGCTGAGGTTGGTTTATCAAGCCCCTTTTTCTGGTTCCTCGACGGCCAGCCCCTTTTCTCAGGCACTGACCGCCACGCACAGGTCTGGCATATTCCCCAGACGGGAGAGATATTCCCCACGTACGAAGAATATCTGAACCGGTATGTTGTGGCCCCAACATCGCCGACCCCCTTGAGTAACGTATTAGTCTAACCACCAAGCCCAGCATGGATTTCTATAAGCAGGTGGGCGCCTAGCAGGCATCCTGGTCCAGCCCGGGCTCCCTTCCTCTCTTTCGACACAAGTCACTCTTGCTCACATACGCTCTGCATGTAGTCCCGCTTCATTTGCCAGATCACCGGCCACTCTAACCTCACATTCTTCGAGGCTCTGCGCAGCGAGGTACGCAAACGTGTTGGCGCATGGCTCAGCCCCTCCGCCCTTGATCCCACAGGCTTGAGTGGACACGCCCACTGACCCAAGTTCCACCCTAGCTCGCTGGTGCCCAGGAGGTCGACCAGGCGTTCCCCGAGGCCCTGAAAGGCCCTGTTTTGCGCCGCGTCCAGTTCCAGACCGTATCTAGGATAGACCACCTGGTCGACATGGTTTTCGAAGAGTTCAAGGCCGATTACTACCCCGGCGAGTCAGTCGGTGTCCAACTCTCCCAAGGCGACCGGCACCAAGGCCTAGTCCGCGAGAAGGCCAAGTTCGGCAGCAAGGTCCTCCCGGATGGCACTCTGACCCAGCCATACACCCTTTACCTGGTCAGCCTGGACGACCGGGCCGGCGAGGAGGCACAGGTGGATAGCGAGCATATCTGGCGCGACCGCAAAATCTTCACCAAATCGGTGCTGCGCTCCTTTATCAAGAAGACAGTGACGAGGGAAGCCTGGAACGGCGCCCCGTGGCTAGTCAAGCATGATGTTGCGGCACGCTACCATATTGACACCAGGGTGCCGCCCCAGCTGCGTTACGATAACAAGCTTCTCGAGCGGAAGCAGCTCCTAGCGCAGAAGAAAGGACTGCAACCAGGTGCCGAAACGAACGGCAACCACGGTGCCAACAGGCCAAACGGGATCGACGGTGCAGGTGTCAACCCCTTCACTGCTGCCGGCCCCATGCGACTCCCAGAGCTGAAACCAGCGCCGAAGAGCCACAAGGCCAAGCACCTCCAGCAGCCGCAGCCGCCGCCGACCCACGTAGGCAAGGGCAAGCAGAACGGCTTCGTGGACCACCTCGGCCACAGCCCAGACTTTGCGCAGCACCTCCCCATGGCCGGCAACCCTTTCCAGTTCCCAGTCTCGTTCCGCAGCCAAGCGCCCGCTCCGCCGCCCATGTATGTCGTACCAGAGCCGCCCCCGCCGCCTCCGCCGCCGAAGTACCCGATCGAGGACCTACAGCTCGAGCCCCAGGGCCGCACGCGACCGCGGTTGAGCTTCCTGTGCCGGGATGTGCCGGGCAGCGCTCAGGAGGCTTCTTCATCAGCACCGATGGCGCTGGCTGAGAAGATCCTCATGAAGTCTGTGGGACCCCTGCTAGAAACTTGGGACACGTTGAGCGTTTACTGTGAGGTGTTCAAGCTGGACTCATTTACTTTCGAGTCCTATGTGGAATCTCTCATTGTGGCCTCAGAGGAGCTTCGTCCGCAGCTGTACGACGAAATCCACTGCGCGGTGCTCTCGATCCTGGTCAGCTCAGAAAAGGACGGCGGCAAGCCCCAGGTACCCTTGCCAGAGCTGGATGATGACGAGGATGACGAAGATGACGAGGAGGAGCAGAGTGCAGAACCGACGCCCGAGCCTCAGCCTCAGCCGACCGGACGGGCCACAAGGAGTAGCTTGGCGAAGCTCGAGGCCGAGAGGCTAGCAAACGAGGCCGCGGCTGCGGAGAAAGAAATCGAAGAGGAGGCAGCAGTGAAGCATAGGGCTGAGGACGTGTTGGACGAGTTCGACTGGGTCGAGCAATTAGCAAAACGCAATTTCCAGGACGGCGGCTGGGAGCATATCATGGTTGGGCTGCTGCATCAGCTTTCCAAGGACGAGCGCCACAAGCCGTCATGCGAGGAGCTGTTGTCGCACCTCGTCCCCGCCGACGTCGAGCCGACTAGGGAGACGATCCGACAACACTACGCCGCGATGGACGTTAACCTCCGAGTGATGGCCCTACAGATCATCTGCATGCTGACGGCCGACACAAAGGCCGTGCGAGCATACATGGAAGAATGCAGCGAGACGATGACTGAGTACCGGAAGAACAAGATTGAGTTCCAACGACAGAGGAAGCAAGCGTAAGTGGTACCCCTGGCTTGGCTCTGTGCGCCGTGTTGCGTACAGAGTGCCAAACAGAAACTAACAAATGCGATACCTGCAGAATTGAGGAGCTCAAGGCGCTCAACGAGGAACGCAAGATCCTCCTGCCAGACAACATGCCGCCCTCGCCACAGCCAGAACCAGTGAAGCTGAACGGCGGGGATGCCAAATCGACAGACCGCGAAGGATCGACCCCTACGGTGGAGGATGACACCATGGCCGAGGCAGAGGACGAAGCTCCAGTTGGCCGAGGGCTCAGGAGAGCACAGGACAGGGCAGCACAACGGCAGCGCAAGCGTGAGCTGGAGGCGGAACGCAAGAGGGAGGCCGAGGCGGCTGCGAAGGTGCCCAAACCGTCCAGGCAGTTCCTCAAGGTGCTGAAGGAGATCGACAAGAAAGAGGAGGAGATCAAGAAGTGCGAGGCAGAGATCGCCGTGATAGATAACGACTTGCGCGAGGCCGACTGCCCCAGAACACGCGTCCTGGGTAAGGACCGGTTCTGGAACCGGTACTACTGGTTTGAGCGCAACGGCATGCCCTACGGCGGCCTCCCTGACAGCTCGACGGCCTCGGCCGGGTATGCAAACGGATGCATATGGGTCCAAGGACCAGACGAGCTGGAGCGCGAGGGCTACATCGACATGCCGGCGGATCTGCAGACCGAGTACAAGACTAAATTCGGACTGACGGTCCCAGAGCGCAAGGAGAAGGAGGAGGCGCCCACCAGTCTTTTCAACGCAAGGCAGTGGGGCTTCATCTCGGAGCCCGATGACCTCGTCAAGCTAATAGAGTGGCTCGACCCGAGGGGTTTCAACGAGCTGAGGCTCAGGAAGGAGCTGGTGCAGTTCAGGGACAAGATCGAGACGCACATGCGGAACCGCAAGGCGTACCTCGAGGCGGGCGAGCAGCCGCACGAGGAGACGGTGGAGAAGAAGAGCGCGCCGTCGGGCAGCGCCAGCAGCAAGCGCATGAGCACGCGCACCCGGGTCGTGCAGACGCCGGAGCCGCCCCAGTACCGCTGTCTCGAGTGGGAAAACCTGACGGCCATCAACGAGCTGGGCCACCTCCACAGCGCGTATCCGCCGCCGCCTCGAGTCAAGAAGCCGAGTCGCAAAAAGGAGGCCGCCGATGCCGCCGCCGTCTCGGACAAGAAGAAGCCCCTGAGCCGTCAGGGTACCAGATACAACTTCTAAACAAGCCCTCTTGTTTTGGGCTGGTTGGCGGGTTGCTCTGGCCTGCAGCTTCCTGCTGGCCCCGAGCTTGCCACGTTGGGACATGACTTGTCGGCCTAGGGTGCATAACGCCCATTTGAACCAAGTATTCGTATATACAGGCATCCATACCAACCACATGTCTAATCGGAGGAGGAAAAAAAAAAAACATGTGGGAGCCCCGATGACTTAGTATTTATAGCCACCAAGGACAATCAGGCGACAAGATTGCCGCTGCAACAACAGCAGCAATAGCATCAGACCGGCGGCAATAGGGTGGACTGTTTATGTGGCGACCGGGGCTCAAACGCAGTGGCGGTGAACTCGGATAAACGTTCCCATTTCTAACCGGTCGATTCGGATGTATCCATGGCATTTAGATGTGGCTCAACTCAAATAAAAAAGCGCTTTGTATTTATGAAAAACCCTTTGTTCTCTCTCATCTCTGCCTAGACTATAGATTTTGACACTTTCACCAGCCTGACCCGGTTGGCCAGGCCGATTCGGAAATAAACCAACTGACCGCCTTGCTTCACAGCTTGTCGCGTCTGTAGCCGGCCGTCCTTATCTTCACGCCGGGAATCGAGGCGATGGAGAACTTCCTGGTGGCCACGCGGTCGGGCCGAGGTCGGCGAAGAACCTGGGGCTGGCGCTGGGCAGACCCGGCCCTGGAAGACGTCAAGCCCCCATCGCCGGATCGAACGGGCATCGATGGGGCGGCCGCGCGGGCGCGGGTACACGCGGTCCTTGGAGAGCCGGTGCAGCGCTCCCGAGGGAGGACAAGACGCGGGCAAGCCGCCCAGGCTAGGTTGGGCGGGAGGCCGAGCTTCGCGGGAAGGCCGGGGAAGTCGGCCGGGTCGGCCACCACGGCGGTCAGGGAGTCGCGGTAGCTCTTGGCCAGCTTGGCCATATGCGCAGGGAGTCCCGCTCAGGCTCGGTGCAGGCGAGGAGATAGACCATGGGCCAGCCGCGCTGCGTGATGCTCGGGTTGCGGGTGTTAGTTGGCTGGTCATGGAAGAGACGGCAAGCAAAAGAGGGATGGGCGGTGTGATGGCCCACAGTGCGTCAAGAACTAACATCAAGGTATCTCTGGTGATTCAGCGGCGTCAGATGGGCGACATCAGGCCTTCCGGCGTCACAGATGAAGGCTTCGAGCGCGGTCGCGGCGACGGCAGCACTGTCGGCCCCATCCTCAAAATCAGGCAAGACAAAGCGGGAGACGTGGCCGCCGCCGGGCCTGTAGCAGACGACAAAGGCCCGCCCGGAGCCGCCGCCGCCTTTGCCCTCTTGGCCGTTTGCGACGACAAGCGCGGGTCCGTCACGAGACCAAGTGAGAATTCATCCCGATACTGCAGGGCGGCACGGCGGTGGGACAGGGTCCTGGGGTCGTCAGCAACCCCGCCCTGGGGCGGCACAAAGGCGACAAAGACGACCTGGTCGACCGTCTGGGACGACGCCAGCGTCTCGGTCGTGGCCAGCCCCGACACGTCGGGATGCCTGTGACGGGCCAGATACCGGGAGATGCTGCGGGGTTTGAGGCGGCGGCGGCGGCGCAAAGCCTTCTTCTCAGCTCACACGATATTGGGGACGCTAATGCTCGATGCGGGAGGCAGAGCGGGGGGCCATGTCTCTCTTGGAGCCGGCTGAGTGGTGGTGGTGGGTGGGAATCGAACTTACGCGGCCGCAGTCATCGACCCCTGGTACGCAGCAGGCGGGCCGGGGCTGTCGCGGCGGAAAAGGCGGATGGCGGGATAAGCAGCAGAGGCAGCGAGAGCGCAGACCTCACCCGCACCACCACCGCCGCCGCCAGCAGCGGAACAGTCTATGCTCACCAGCGTCTCATCGACAATAACAGAGGCCGCTGCGGCGTCCCATTGTCCTTCCAGCCACCGGGATTTGGGCCTGCCGGGACTCACTTCAGCGTCCGGTCCTCGATGGTGTCGTCGGGAGCTTGTAGGAGGGGCGGGCGGGCACGTCTCACTCTAGGGGCTAGTATTGGTGGTCAGCATTTGTCGGGCTGGCTGTATGCGCCCGTCGGGGGCGGGTGGCGGGATCCTCACAAGCACAACTGCATGCAGCCAACATTAGCACACGCGCGTCAGCGGCCTGTCGAGGCGAATCTGCCCAGATGCACAGGGTATAATGCTTTGAGGACCCGCCTCTACGCACGCGCTACCAGGACAAGGCTGTGCCGCTCGACAACAGTCGCGAGCTCGGGCTCGGGCACGGCCGGTAGCAGCCGAAGGAGACAGAGGAGCCAGGGGCAGGGTCTCGGCATCTGGTCGACACAGGTGCTGTCAGTCGGGGGAAAATCGCAGTCCTGCAGGTCGGGTGGTGTATCTGTTGCACACGACCGAGTCACACACACACCTTCCGAGTGCGGATGGATGTATCGTCCCACGGAGCGGGGAGATAGGTAAGGTATTATTTATTGCATTGGCCAAGATACACAGGGACAGATGCTGACAGAGGGTGACAGACAGACAGCGGAGAGACAAACAGAAGACGCCTGCGAGGTGATGACGTCGGTTCCATTTTTACCCAGGTTTCCTTGCCGCGTGCATGCGACAGCGGCCGTTGATGGATTTTGGGCGTCCACCCACTGCGACTCTGTTTCGGGCCCTCTGGCGAGAGATGAGGGCAGCCCGTTCCCCCGCTCTCCCCCGGCTGACGGAGCGCCAAGAAAGAAAACAGACAGAGGACGAAAAGGAGGGGAAGACGCGGCTGTGCTACGAAAGCGGACGGGAGGCTGCTCGAGCGCTCATTTCTTCGGGGCTGTCTGTCGAGAGAGGGCGCGTGCCCGACCATCCAAGCCATGGCACACAACACGAGGCACGGTGAGTGTGATTCGTGGACTCGTGGGCTCACGGGAGTGCTGCCAGCGCGGTGTTTTTGGTGTCTTCCATCGGGAAGGTAGGGAGCCAGCCAGCCAGGCAGCCAGCCGTGTGCTTGCTCTCCTGCAAGTTGAGCCGGAACTTTAAGTGCAGCCGGCTTGGGAACACTGGCGCGGCATTTCTGAAAACCCTAGCGCCGGGTCCCAGCGTCCAGGATTGGAGGCCAGCCGGGCAGCCAGCCGCCTCCGCGGTTTCCCGTCTGCCTGGTTGGTTTTGGTTGGGTCTGGTGGCTCGAGAGAAAAATTGAGGCATTTCGTGGCGAGAGCGCACGGGCTCAGAAAAAAAAGGAAGGAGAGAAAGGAAATGTCTTGTTTCAACCGCAGCCGCGCGCGAGCCACCAAAGAAAGGGGGCCGCCATGGAGATCAGCTGGAAACAAAACGAAACAAACGGCCCGTCGCCGGCAGGAGCCACTATCAATCACATCAACTCAGTGGAGGTCAGGCTGAAAGCAGACTCATGGCTTCTCCTCCAAATGACCCTGAAGGTTAGAACATGACATCTACCCGCCGTCTTTAGCTAGAAGACTAGCATCCTTCCCTCATTCCTCCATTTTTTGGCCCCACAGACGCAGGCATGCGCTCGACGGCGGCGGCAAATGTCTTTGTGACAAAAAAGACAGCCTAAGCCAGTGTAAGCTGCCAAGCAGCAAAAGTGGAGCGCCAGCCCTTTTCTTTCCTTTTTTTTTTTTTTTTCCTTTTATCTCTTCCTTTCTTTTTTTAACCACCTGCTAGTGCGTTTCATGTTCCAAAGTGGAGGGGCTGTCTTGCCGGTAGTGGTGGTGTGGTTCGGCCTTCTGTTGGTGGTGCTGAGAAATCTGGCTGCACGAAGTGGGAGCGTAGCATTCTGGACTCATCGGGGAAAAAAGACAGAAAAAGATGGAGCGCGGGAGATGTGAAGACGACGGAGCAGACAGTGCGAGACTCCACTCGCGCCACTCGATCCTTCCAATCCCAATTCAATTGAGGGGCCGAGGGGCCATGTGTGCCTGGATCTGGATCTGGCATCTTCCCTGGGCCTAAGATCCCCGTCAACCGTCGACCGTCCAACAATCAGTCAATCCCATCTGGGCAACATTGTGCTTTTTCGACGCGTCCGGGCTTGGCGGCTTGGTGCTACCCAAAGAGGTTGGAGCAAAAAAAGCACGAGAAAGGGATGATGACTACGTGTGCACTCACTGTCGCTCACAGCTCGCCTCGTTGTTGGTCGGATGGCCGGAAGATCGGGGAAGGGTGGCGAGGAGCCTGTCCCTTGCACTAGCGTGCCGCGCTAGCACAGGGGCCGGCCACTCCCACGGACACCAGCACTTCACGATAACTTTTTTTTTTCTTCCTTCTTTTGCTCAGTGTGCCGGTGACACAGTCTGATCTGTTTCTGTGGCGCGCGCCGCGCACGGTGCAAACACCCACCCAACGCACGCGCCGCCCCAACGCAAACACAAACGGTGCGTGGGGTGGTGGTGCCCCTGACTGCCTGCCTACACCCAAACCACCGGTCCTTGGCCCTGCAGCTAAGGGAGAGGGGACTGATAAGCCGACCGACCATCACGGCCAAGCGCCCGAGGTCTCAAATCGGTGCCATACCACCGTCGGCCTGCCCTGCCCCTCCCCGCAGGAGCGCGTACCTGGCGCCTAGGCTGCCGGCTGCGTGCCCGGACATGTACTAAGTCGGTACGAGCAGGGCCAGGGGGCTGCGCGGGCTGGCACGGCTGGGCCTCTCTCCCCTCCCTCGTATTAATGGCCTCGTCGCCCGCCTGCGCCGGCGGTTGGTGGTTTCTCCTTCTCGACACCACCGCCTCTCTGTTCTCTCTCCCTTGGGCCTTGTCCTTCCTTCGCTTCGCCTGTGTTTCGTTTCTTGCTGGCAATCTTCGGTTCCAGCCTCGCACTCCTTTCACCCGCCACTCGGCCTAGCTGCCGATCCCCAAGCACCGTCCTCTCCTTTCAGACGAAAGAACCTTTGTTCTTGACTGCCCTTCTTTCATCGAAGCATCGAGCCAGCGGCTTCAAGACTTCATCGTCCCCCTGCCAGCTCATCTTTGCTACACATTCATTCCTGGTGCTCCGGACACAGCACTTTTTCTTGGTTACACTGCATTGTGCCAGATTCAGACACAGAGATACCCATCTTGACCACAAACGGCCAACGAATATATACCCCCTTTCAGAGACAGGCCCTTCATCACTACCACACCCAGCAGCGCTCGCTTTCGATTCATCTCGTCACTTGTGACGCACACAAACACTCCAACCAACAGAGACAGACCGAGTCCGATACCATGAAATCCGGCATCTTCTCCGCCGCGGCGGCCTTGGTGGGCGCCGTCTTGGCCAAGAATGGTAGAACATTTGCCGTCCTGCGCTTCAACGGCGACGGCCCGCTCGTGGAGGGCCGCATGGACCCAATTGTTGAGCCCGGAAAAACCAGCGCCCACGTTCACACCGTCCAGGGCGCCAGCAACTTCGGCATCAACGCCACAGCCGATGATCTCTCCAAGTCCAGCTGCACGACCGCCATGATCAAGGGCGACCTGAGTGCCTACTGGTTCCCCAAGCTCTACTTCCACGACAAGGACGCCAACACCTTCGAGCCCGTCGAGATGTTCTACATGAACGTGTACTACTTCTTCGAGGGCACCAACGACCAGATCAAGGCCTTCCCCCATGGCCTTCAGATGGTTAGCGGCAAGGCCAACCTGCGCACCGCCCCGGCCTCGGGTGGTGATACCCAGCTCACGCCTGAGAACCCCCAGCCGGCCTCGTGGACCTGCCCTCGCTCCAACTTCAACCCGCCCTCGTGGCCTGCGAACTCGGACGGCTCCATGGCCGGCATGGGCAGCAAGAACAACAAGGGCGAGGGCGTGGGCTTCCCCTTCGCCGAGTGCGACGGCTACGCCTCACCCCTGCGCGCCGACCTGCACTTTCCCTCGTGCTACAACCCGGGTGCCGGTCTGAACAACTGGAAGTCGAACATGGCCTTCCCCTCCAACACCGGCAACGGCATGCAGGACTGCCCCCAGGGCTGGATCCACGTCCCCCACATCTTCTTCGAGGTGTACTGGAACACCCCCAAGTTCAAGAGCCGCTGGACTCCGGGCGGCAGCTCGCAGCCCTTCGTGCTCTCCAACGGGGACCGCACTGGCTTCTCCATGCACGGCGACTTCCTGGCCGCTTGGGACGAGAAGGTGCTGCAGAACATCATCGACACGTGCGATGCTGGCTCCAGCGGTATGGACAAGTGCCCAGGCGTGCAACTGAACGACAAGAGCGTCAAGTGCAGCATCGCGAACCCTACCGGCGAGCAAGTCACGGGCAAGATGTCGGCTCTTCCCGGCAACAACCCCTTGGCCGGCTGGGGTGTCGGCGACGTCAACGTGGCTCCCATGTCCAACCCTGCTCCCGCTGCCCCCGCCGCCCCGACCGCTCCTGCCAATGGCGCCGGCTCTGCGGACAACAAGCCTTACTCGGAGCCCTCGCCCCCGGCCAAGGAGGCGAACCCGCCGTCCAGCCCCGACCCTAAGCCCGGCCCCAAGGAGCAACAACAGCAGGCCCCGTCCGCTCCCGTCATGACCCAGCCGGCCCAGCAGCACAACGACCCCGCACCTGTCGCCACCAAGGTGGTCAAGACTACCGACGCCGCCGGCCATGCCACCCTGGTCACTGTGTACGAGACGGTCACCACCTGGGAGACGGTTTACGTCTACGAGCGCGACGTGCCCACGCCCACCCCTGACGCCAACGTCAAGCGCCATCTACACAACCACATGCTCCACCACCGCAACAAGCACCCTCGCCGGTGGTGAAGGGGCCAGCACAGGCCAGCTATTTCTATCTGATTGCTTTCTTTCTTTTGATCATCCTAGGGCGGTAGCGCATAGATAAAAACAAGGCCGGAGGGACTTACTGGGAAGGAGCAGCGGCAAGTGCGTCACCGAACGCCTGGATTTTGGATTTTTCGTTTCTTCTTTTCTTGCAGATTTGCCCTTGTCTGATATTCTTTTCAAAGCACACATTCTACGACGTCACGACCCCGGTTTCGGGAATTCTTTTCATCTTACCTTTCTGTACCAATTACTTTATTCACTTCTCGGGAATGTGGCCCGATCCTGGCACTCCAGGTTCGCTCCCTGATTCCTTCCCGGCCATCACAATGGCTTTTTATATGGGAAAAATATCAATTCAGATATCGATTGCAAGACATTCCACAAACATGGATGAGTGATTATACGTGGCACCGAAATGAAATAAAGTGCAAGCACGAGGCATATGGGTCCCAATTAATATGTGCTTGACCCTAGATGGGCAACGCTCGTATATTGACGTCGAAGGCTAAATCTCTTTTACAAAGCCCACCTCGATGACCTTGTCGACGTCGATGTCCAGGTCTGCCAGTTTGGTGCGCGAGTTATCCCTGATCCAGAGGAATGCCCCGAGCAGGCCCCTGCGAACAATATTCCACGCCCTGCTTCGGCCAGCCCCTTCCTTGCTCACACGCATGGCCTCCTTGCCCAGCACGAACACGGTCTGTGCCCTGCAAGCCTTCTGCAGCGCCGCCAACGCCAGGTCTTCCTGACGCTCGAGCTCGCGGGCCATGGACTCGGCATCCGCCCGCACCCCAACCACCGGCGTCGGGGACGAGGGCGTCATGAGGGGCGAGGCGCAGCGGCCGGCGGGTGTGGCGGTGGGCGTCGTCGAGGCCGTCATGATGGCCAGCTGCAGCGCAGCGATGACGTCGCGCGCCAGGCCGGGCCGGAGCACGTCCTCTGCGTAGCCGTGGCGGAGCACGACGGCGTACGTATCGGGCAGGAGGCTGGGCCCGCCTCCGCCGCCGACTCCGCCGTTGCCATCATCGTCGTCGGCCCTGCAGGCGTCCGAGGAGACGCGCGAGACCAGGAAGCGGTCCTGCGTGGGGACGGTGGGGATGTGCAGGGCGCGCATGTGGAAGAAGACGATGACGGACGGCCGCGCGGCGAACTTGCGCACAAAGTGGGAGAAGGAGGGCGGCAGCTGGGTCGGGTCGCCGACCTTGTCGAAGAAGATGCCCAAGCCGGGCACCGTCGACACGGGCGTGCCGCCTGCAGACCGCAGCCGGACCGTGTAGCCCAGGTCGGCCGCCGTGGCCTGCGACTCGGCGCCCGTGGCCACCGCGCCGATGGTCTCCTGCTCGTCTTGGTCCTTGCGTCGCTGCTGTTTTAGTTGTTGATTGTTGTTGTCCTCGTCCCCGTCCCAGTCGCGGCCGTCATCCCCCCTGTCCCCGTCTGCGCCGGCGGAGAACTTGAGGATGGACGGGGCGGTGAGCGGCTCGGCCGCCTCGGCCGTCCACTGCGCCTCCTTTCCGTACCGCCATATGATGAAGACGGAGGAGAGGATCAGGGCCAGGGCGATGGTGAACCAGCCGCCATCGGGGACCTTGGCCAGTACGGCCGACAGGAAGACACCGTCGAGCGACGCAAAGACGAAGAAGAGCGGTATCACCAACCACGGAGGCAGCCGCCAGATGAGGACGGCGACCAGCGAGACCATGAAAGTGGTGATCAGAGTCACCATTGTCACGCACACACCGTACGCGTCGCCCAGTGATGTGGTCTGCGGCTCGATCAGGGGTTAGCTCGGCGATTTTGTGTCTGGGGGTGGTACGGGGCAAGCCGAAATACTCACATTATTGTAAACGATGGTCAGGACGACGGTGCCCAGCAATAGCAACCAATTGGCCAAGGGCATATAAATTTGGTCGTGGAACCTGTTGCTCGTGTGGACAACACGGATGCGCGGGAAGTAGGACATGCGCATCACCTGGCCCAGCAGCTGGAAGGTGGACGTGATGACGGCCTGGGACGCGACGATGGCGGCCAGGACGGCGATGACCATGCCGAAGTAAAAAGTGCCTGGGGGTATGGTGAAGAAGAAGGGGTTCGTAAAGGCCGTGCCCGAAGCGTCCTCGGAGATGTATGCAGCCTGGCCGACGTAGGCCATCAGGAGGCAGGGGTAGGCGAGGCCCAGCCACGAGATCTGTATGGCGCGCTTGCTGAAGGCGCCCATGTCGGCAAAGAGCGACTCGACGCCGGTGAAGGCCAGGACCAGGCCGCCCAGCGACTGCCAGCCGGCGTTGCCCTTGCGGATCAGGTAGGCAAAGGCGAAATAGGGACTAAAAGCACGCAGAACGGTGTAGTCGTACATGATGATGTTGTAGAGACCCGAGCAGAGGTTGAAGAGCAGCCAGACGGTGACGACGGGGGCGAAGCCGGTGCCGAGCTTGCTGGTGCCAAAGGGCTGCAGGCAGAAGAGGCCGGCGAGGATGGCGCACGAGACGCCGACGATGACGGGGGTGCTCAGGGTCGGGTCGACGACCTTGAGCCCCTGCACGGCGCCCAGGACGCTCTGGGCGGGGCCCAGGACGCCATCAGCCATGGTGAGCGAGACCCCCGCCAGGCCGACGACCTTGAGGGCCAGCTGAGCCCCGAGCGAGGACTCGAGGAAGCTGCGCAGGCTGCGCCCCGCGGGCTGCATCTCGCCGCTGCTGTAGCGCTTCATCTCGGGCATCTCGACGGCGTGCGGGTCCTGGCGGGCGATGCGGATGTAGCGCGAGAGCAGCGTGTAGAGCGCAAAGGTGCCGCCCTGGCCGTCGTCGTCGGCGCAGAGCACGATGAAGGCGTACTTGACCGTCACGATCATGGTCAGCGACCAGATGATGATGGAGAGCGCCCCGACCAGGTCGTCCCATGACGGCTGCTTTTCGAACGTGGATGAGAAGACGTAGAGGAGCGAGGTGCCGATGTCGCCGTAGATAACGCCTGTTGCTTGAAAGCTAACCCAAAGTAGGACGAGGCCGCTGTATGTCTGCGCGGACAGACAACCAACCGTCAGCCCCCTCTTCCCTTACTATTTGACCCACTGCGCGTATTCGACAAGGGAGAAGAGGAACCAACCTGCTTGCGAGGCTCGTGGTGGCGGCCCTGGTCGGCTGTCCGCCTGCCCCGCTCCTCGTCGTCGGCCGGCCGCCGGCTCTTCTCCGAGAGACCAGCCATCCGGATGGAGTCACGGTGACCCGTAGCTCCGGGAATCGATGAGATCTGCATGCCTTGGCCATCGAACTGAGACTCCTGCTTCGGTAGCCAACCTCGGACCATGGCAGGGGGCAGAGTGTGGATTTGTGTGAAGGAAAAAAAAAGGCAACAGAAAAGGAGACCAGGGGTGCGGGGCGGCAGGCGTGACGAAACACCAATGCGGCCAAATAGATTACGCGCAGGTATATATACGCAAGACTGGAAAAGTCAAGCAGGTCTAGGCTTAGACGGGCACTAGCCAACCGTTATTCTTTTTTCCCACCCTTGGATGACGAGTCCCCGGGCCGCCTGACACGCAACGCTGGCGGGGCAGCAATAGCAGCCGCCAAGATGTATGAGAGATTTCGTGCCGTGCCCAGCAACGGGCAAGCACAGACTGCTTGGTGTGGGTTGTTGCATTTGACTCGGCCTGAGTGCCGGCCGCCAACCTTGGATGCGACGAGGGAACCCCAAGCCTGCACCGATCGTTGGTTGCTAACATGAGCGCTATTGGGCAGCCACGCCGGGGGACGGGGCCGCGACATCAACAGAAGCGCCCTCGGCCATGTCAAGGCCATGTACCCTCCTGGTCTCGTGGCGTTAGACGACGACATGGCGGGACAATAGGACGCTCACTGCGCCATGGCGGGGCGGTCCCTGCCGGCCACGTCAAGAACCATACGCAAGCGTAGCAACAGGCCAGCAAAGAAGAAACAAAACAAGCCAAAAATCCCGCGCGCATGGGTGTGCCGCCTGGGGTCATCCATCCAGCGCGGGGCGGGGCGGCAAGAGCAGAGGGCTCTGCCCCTCTGCTTCGCCCGGGGCGGGGCCGCCAGACCTCTTCTGGCGATGAGGTCACTCTCTGCCTCTGCCAAGCCGCAGCCTCGACATGGCAGGAGACGGGCCGCGGCGCCCAGACATCAAAGCCTCCATTTTGGCGGGCGGGCCGTTGACGGCTTCCTTTGGGCTTCCGTCTCCTCTCTCGTCCCAAGCGGCCAGGCGCCGGAAGCAAAGCCTACCTGCGGCTTGGTCCCCAGGGCAATGCGGGGCTGCGGTTGCAAGCACGACGGCCAGAAAAGCTTGTGATATTAAGATGATCTGCACAGACTGCGCCAAGCCCAAAACGCACAGGCCCCAGCCCGGCGGCTTCCAGATGTTGACATCTGAAGATGTTGGCCCGCTTCTGCTCTCTCTGATTGGCCCACGTGATTTGTCGCCCCACCGGAAAATCCTCACCCTCCGCCCCACAATCTGGACGAATGGATGAATATCAGATTCACCTCGCAGACTCCAGCGGGTGGACTTTTCACTCACGCCGAGCCAAGTCCAGAATTCTGCTCGTCTGCTCCGGGCTTCCCCGAGTATCTACACAGAGGCCACACCCACCTGACGGACGGATATTGGCAAAGCCAAATCGGCACCTCGCGTCGGGACATGTCCCTGTACCACGAGGCGGCCGCCGTCTTGGCCAGCTCGGAAGGGGGATCCCTCAAGGCGCGCGTGTTTCGCTTGAAGACGCTCAAGTCGGCCCCGGCACAGGTCTATGCGCTGGCCTTTGAGACCTGCAAATGGAGTCCCGTCTTGAAGGAGGTGGTCGAGAACGCCCAGCTGCTGCTGCACGAGCGCAAGGTGAGCCCTAGGTAGGTGCCTGGCCCGTGTGTATACGTTGCCGTCGTCTAGCTTTCTGGTCCCCAATCGCTGACGAGGCACTGCCGTCGGGCGACAAAAGTTGACCCCCGTTCTTGCTTTGTTGCTTGCCCATGACCTGCTCCTGGCAAAGGGCGGCATTGCCCTGCCCGCCTCGCACGGGCTCCGGCAGTCGGTGGAGCGCCACAAGGCCCGGCTCACGGCCGAGCTCACCCGGGCGCGTATTCGCAGGAAGGCGCCCTCGGTTGATGCTCTCAGGGCCGAGATGGACGAGGCGGCGTCGCCGGGCGCGGGCCATCCGCGCTGGGTCCGCATCAACACGCTGAAAACCTCGCTTGCCGCCGAGCTGGGGACGACCTTTGCGGGCTTCACAAAAGTTGCATCGGTCCCGGACCTGCTCGCCCGAGGCAAGCCAGACGGCATCTACATCGACGAGCACATTCCCAACTTGATTGCCGTATCTCGCCGCATCGAAATCATCAAGAAGGAGGCCTACAAGTCGGGCGCCATAATCCTGCAAGACAAGGCCTCCTGCTTCCCGGCTTACCTGTTGGACCCCCAGCCCGAGGACGGGGAGGCTCTGGACGCATGCGCGGCGCCCGGGAACAAAACCACCCACCTGGCCGCCGTCCTTGAGTTCCGTCGCGCCGAGTCTGGTTCCACGGGGCCGCTGAGGATCCACGCCTTTGAGAAAGATCCCATGCGGGCCATGACCTTGGAAAAAATGGTTAAGCTGGCAGGGTCAGACGGCTTTATTTGCCTGAACAAGGGAAAGGATTTTCTCAAAGCAGACCCAGATGATGCGCTCTACGCGAACGTTGGCGCTTTGCTGCTCGATCCCAGCTGCTCGGGCAGTGGCATTGTAGGCCGCGACGACGCCCCTGAGCTGCGGCTGCCCAACGCCCCCGGAGCCGAGGGGACGGCAAAACCGGAGTCTAACCCCACCAATGGGAAGCGGGATCGCAAGCGGAAACGCGGCGATGATGACGAGGTTGACGGCGGCGTCGGTGGCGGCGGTGGTGGTGGTGACAGCAGCGGTGTCGGGCAGACGCTCGTGGACGACGACGGCAAGACCACGGCGGTGTCCTCGGAAGCCGACATGAAGGCTAGGCTGGCAGCGCTGTCATCGTTCCAGTGCAGCCTCCTGGTGCACGCGCTCCGGTTCCCCGCGGCGCGGCGGGTCACGTACTCGACGTGCTCGGTGCACGCCGAGGAGAACGAGCACGTGGTCCTCGCCGCGCTGCGCTCCGAGGTCGCGAGGGAGCGCGGCTGGCGGATCCTGACAAGGGCCAAACAGGTCGACGGCATGCGACGCTGGCCAGTCCGGGGGAAGGCTGAGTTCTGCAGCAGCGGGGACGAAGACGACGCATATATGGAGGCCGTGGCAGAGGGCTGCGTCCGGGCGTACAAGGGGGATAGCCATGGGGTCATGGGCTTCTTCGTGGCAGCCCTGGTCCGGGACGGCGGCGGGGACAAAGCTGGCGGCGCCGCGGGGTCCGGTACAGCCCGCCCCGCGACTCAGCCGTCCGCCAGCGTCTGCAGGGCCGAGACCGAAGATTCTGGGGAGAGCGACTGGGGAGGGTTCGACGATTAAGGGGTTTGCAGGATGTCCCACTGCAGCCCGGGTTTCTTGTTGGGGCGGACGGACTCGGAGGCTAGAAAGGGTCCGTTGTGAGAAGTTCGGTGCCGTGTCGGCGACTCGGCCCCTACTTGCATGTCAGTGCTTGCTCTGCGGGGCCGATGAGAGGATCACACGTCAAACCCCTTGTCTTGGGTGAGCAAACTTTCTGCCAAGCCAAGGGCCCAGTCCCAATATCAAGATATCCAAAATCGTGCCCTCTGTTCACCTGAAGGGGGGTTTCGGGTGAGGTCTGAAGACTGAAAGAGCATTTGGTTAGGCCATGGAAATCGGGCCAATCTTTGGACCAAGTGGTCTCGGATTTGCCATAACGTCGCAGGAGCGTTGTAACATGCTTAAATGTCAAGGGGGAGGCGGGCATTTGAGTGCATTCACTGTTTCGCGACTGGGAGACGAGCACATGGAACTCGATGGGATACCCGTGTGAGCGTGAACCTAGCCCGCCTCTTCCTTTCAGTTTCCGTCGTGCCCGTGAATGCTTCTTGCTCATTTCCTTGCCAACCTTTCCGATTCTGGGTTCGGTCTATGTACAGTATGGGTGTATGCGTCATGGGCGGCAGAAGCCGCAAACTCTGTCCGAAGCTGTCCAGCCCGCCGCTGATAACACGGGTTTTACGGACCCAAGCGGGAAGGCGCGAGTTTATTTTGCCCACTTGCATACACGATCTTACAAGGGGCACTTATCTAGCACCATGCTCGATGACCACAGCAAGAGGTTCAGGCATAACGACGGAGATGTGTGTGGTGGATACAATCCTCAATCAATATGTATCGCCGGGCGCAGGACCCTCCGTCATCTCGCCAAGATACGGGAGTGGCTCGTCGCCATGGATGGATCTTAGTTGACTCAAGCGCTGGGAAAAAGGATTTACAAAAATTGAAACGATGTGTTGGGGCCGAGAACCGAGTATCGACCAAGTGGACACCTCCCGAGCCGGTATCAAACATTGCCTAGGCTGGTAATTCTGTATCTTCAGAGTACAGGGCCACCAACCCGCAAGGCCGTGTGTTCGTGCTGCTTACTGACGTAAGTCGGTGGCACATGCAGTTGGGGTGATGGATGACGAATGGGATGTGCACTCTTTATGCCTCATTCTTTGTCTCCTCCTCGTTACCCACGCCACGTGCGTCGGCACATATCCATCTCTTGCACGTCAGCGCGGATCAAAACAGATCACTGGGTTTCCAGAAAAAACCCGTCAGAGAAGCGGGCCAATGTCAATCAATGGGGGTCATGGGTCCCCCATTTACCAACGCAGTGGATGCGTAGACAGACAGACACAAAACGTCGATGGTGTGTGCCTCGGCAACTGCGGCGGCAGCTCCACCCCAACTCGTCGACGCTGCAGAGTCGACCCACGCTGGGCTGCTAATATCCGGGTCGCAATCTGCTTTTTTTTTTTTTTTTTAACTCCAGTTCCTATCCCCGAACACCGGTGGTCCTTGCCGCACCCACCAACCCGCTGCCCGCTAGCTGTATGTAGCTCCTCTCTCGAGCCCGGGATCTACCAGCTACATGGCACTATGAGCCATCATCACCAGCGTCCTCCGTTCCCAGCGTTCCCAACGTTGCCTGGGTAGCCCGGCTCGAAACCCGCCGTCCCGCCATGTTTCGTACGCCCGAGCGCGGCTCTTTTTTGTCGCATCGGGGTCTTGCAACTTGCCGTGCCAGCGGCGCCCCGAAAGTGTGACGAGGGAGGCACGTCGTGAGTCTGCATGGGTCGGTATATATCTAGATAGATATATGATGTTCGCACCATACCCACATGTCCACCCTGCCGTCTGCCTGCCCACCTCCCTGGAAGAGATTACGCCATGTGGCAAGCGAACAAGGCCATCAACAGGAAGAGAGAAAAATAGACGAAAGAAAAAAAAAGGGGGACGGAGTTGAAGACGAGACAAGACGCTCTTGTCGTCTCGTCTTCGCCGTTTCATCTAGGAGCTTGCTTCCCCGCTATCCTGCTTGCTGTCGTCCTTTCTTCATATTCAATGTTTCTGTCGGCAGCGTTCTACCCGCTCCCCTAGACCTACCTGCCCGCATCCGTTCGTGCGACTCCGTCATCAACCTGGGTTGGTAGGGCGATACGCTTATATAGCCCCTTTTTTGGCCGCACCCTCCCTTCTCGTTGTGAGAGTACGCACACCACAACACTTGTGTGCTTTGCATCGTGTTTGTCGGGGCTCGCCTGCACCCTAACATCACGCCATGGTCGACAGACGGCCAGGCTCGTCGGCGTCGTCCGTCACGGCCACGGAGCCCGAGCTGGACAGCGAGTCCCTCCGCCGCAAGAAGCTGCTCGTGTCCAACTGGGAGCTCGTGACGGCCCCTACCGGCGTCAACTCCCGAACACTGAACCACTCATACGAGGGCCACGGCACCGAGCAATCGCCTTTTGTCGTCGACTTCCTGCCCGATGACCCCCACAATGCCATGAACTTTCCCGGATGGAAGAAATGGTGCTTCACCATACTTCACGCCTTTGCCACCTTGGCCGTCTCCTTCGCGAGCTCAGCCTATTCAGGTGGTGTACCCGACATAATCCGCGAGTTCCACGTCTCTCCCGAGGTCACCATCCTCGGCATCTCATTGTTCGTCGTCGGCTTCGCCGTTGGCCCTCTGCTCTGGGCGCCCCTGTCTGGTCAGTGTTGTTGATTGCCCGACAGCCCTAGTCTTCTTGTTCGTTCTGGAATTGACACTCACTCCCGTGTGGTGCAGAGTTTTATGGCAGACAGATCCTGTTCTTCACCACCTACTTTGCCCTGACTGCTTTCAACGCTGCGTCTGCGGCGTCGCCCACCATGCCGGGCCTGATCGTGCTCCGCTTCTTCGCAGGCGCCTTCGGGTCGTCGCCCCTGACTAATTCTGGTGGCGTGCTCGCCGACATGTTCGACGCCGAGGAGCGCGGCCTCGCGACGGCCGTGTTTGCCACGGCCCCGTTCCTAGGGCCCTCGGTGGGACCCATCGCCAGCGGCTTCCTGGCCCAAGCGGCCGGCTGGCGATGGGTGGCAGGCCTGATGACGGCCTTCACGGGCCTTTTCTGGATCGCCGTTTCGCTGTTTGTGCCTGAGACGTACGCCCCGGTCCTGCTGCGCAAGCGGGCCGACAAGCTGACCAAGCTAACGGGCAAGGTGCACGTCTCACGGCTGGACACGCTCCAGCCCAAGCAGAGCGTGATTGGTAGGTTTAAGGTGGCGCTGTCGCGGCCGTGGGTGTTGCTGTTCCGCGAGCCCATCGTGCTTTTGACCACCATTTATATGGCGGTTGTGTACGGGACCATGTACATGATGTTCCCGGCTTTCCCCATTGTCTTCCAGCAGGGCCGCGGTTGGAGCGTCGGAGTGGGCGGTCTGGCCTTCATTGGCATCGCCATCGGCATGACGCTCTCGGTCGTCTACGCCATCTTCGATAACCGGCGTTATTCCAGGCTCGTCAAGGCGTGCGACGGCGACGTGCCGCCAGAGGCTCGTCTGCCGCCCGCCATCATCGGCTCGGCCCTGTTGCCCATCGGGCTGTTCTGGTTCGCCTGGACCAACGGCCCCGAGGTGCACTTCATCGTCCCCATCGTTGGCTCGGGCATATTCGCCGCGGGTCTTGTGCTAGTGTTCCTGTCGCTCCTTGTAAGTCTGCCTCTGGTTCCCGTGGCACGCATCAGTTGCCGGATAGACCAGCTGACAAAGCGCAATCGACAGAACTATCTGATCGACTCGTATGTAATTTTCGCCGCGTCGGTGCTTGCTGCCAACAGTGTGCTGCGCTCTCTTTTTGGCGCAGCCTTTCCTCTCTTCACAGCAGGTAAGCCGGGCATACCAGACAGGCTGTAGTAGGTGTGCGATGCTGACCCGTCTCTTGCGTCGCCAAATAGAAATGTACAAGAGCCTGGGCATCCACTGGGCCAGCTCGGTGCCGGCGTTCCTGGCTCTGGCTTGCCTGCCGTTTCCGTTTTTGTTTTGGAAGTATGGCGGGGCAATCCGCATGAAGTGCAAATATGCAGCCGAGGCGGCCGACGTGCTGCAAAGGATGCGCACCAACAACGAGGTTGTGAACGAGGACGAGGCGGTTGAGGAGGCGAACGAGCTGGAGAGGCGGAGGACGCTCGAGCGGAGGCTGACGCTGCCAGGGAGGCTGTCCTTTGGGCCCAGGTGGAATTCGCTGGAGATTGAAGGCGACCCAGGGAGTGTGGCCGCGATGCAGACCATCGTGTCGGATGAGAAGGGTGAGGAGAGCAAGATGGACAAGGGGCAGCCTTAGATATGTGTTTCCTAGAAGGGTTGGATAACGAACATCGGTGATTTTTGCGTTACCTGCTTTGACCATTCAGCGTGCAATTTCGTGATCAACAGCCACCTCACCTCAAACATGTTAGCTCAAAGCAGCAGGAGGGGCATCGGTTGGACTGACACACGGGGCAATTGAGCGTTGGCCTGAGAAACCCAAAAGCCCCACTGCGCCCACTGCCACCACTGTGCGGAAAGGCCCGTGCTATTGATTCAATCAATCATCTTGGCCGCCACACCGCACGCGATGGCCACATGCACACAGCAGTTCTCTCACGACCGACATCAACCGCAAACGACGACTGCCACGGCCGCCGTCGACGCCGCCTAGTAGTAAGTACCCGTCGTCGGCCAATCACAAAAACATGCTCCGTCGTCTTCCCCGCGCCATCTGAGCAGAGCAGCAAGTAGTCTGCCTGCCATGGCGACGGCTGGAGCAGCAGCACCACCGCCGCCAAGAGAGCCGACGCCGCTGCTCAAGAAGGCCGTCCCGACCGCACCCACCACCAGCGCCGAGTCTCTGGCGTCGACAGGCCCGAGCAGGAGCAAGAGTCGGGGAGCGACGACGCAGCCCGGCCACGCAGCCCAGCAAGAGGCCGCCACGCCCGTTCAGCAGCGACCCAAGGGGACCCCGCAGCCGCGTCTGTCGGCCGCACGAGCCGCGCCGGGATCGGACCCCCTGTCGGAGCGCGCGACTACCCTCCTCATCCGGCGCGCCCTCTGCCCGCAGCAAGGCGGCGGCGACAAGGGCCGCACTCCGGCGCCCATCGAGGACCTCCTGCCGCCCCTGACCAGCCGCAACGACGTCGACCTCCAGCTCTACGCCATCATCGCCATCGTGCTGCGCGACTTTGTCCAGACGTGGTACGGCAAGATCACGCCCGACGACGATTTTGTCGCCGAGATCGTCCAGGTCATCGCCCACTGCACGCGCGCCCTCGAGCAGCGGCTGAGGAAGGTGGACCTAGAGAGCCTGCTGCTGGACGAGCTGCCCGAGCTATTGAGCAGGCACATCGATGGTGCGTGTGCTGGTTGATCCAAATTTTGGATGATGCATGTTTTGGGTGCCCGCACCGGACGGCTGACCGACCGACCCTGCCTCGCTAGCATATCGCATTGCCCACAGGCCAATGGTCCGCCCCCCGCTCGATGCGAACCCTCGCCATGTCTACCATTCGCTGTGGCCAGCCCCCGCCCTATCGCCCGTCCCCTCCGACGCCGCCGCCGCCGAGGAGCAGGCAGCCAATGAGTCTGCCTATCGCCAGCTGCTCGTCGAGGGCGTGCTAGCGGTCCTGCTCCCCACCGAGGACCTGGAGAACCCGTGCCTGACGGCCCTGGTTGGCCAAGTCCTTTCCGAGCTAATCATCGGCGGAGTGGTCGCCAGGAAGCTGTCGGAGCCGTGGCTAATATGGGAAATCATGGCGTCGATGGCGCGGGGAAAGGGCCAGGAGAAGAAAGCTAGCCCTGATGCTGCCACCACCCCTGCGTTCGCCTCGGACGCGAGGCCACCACCACCGCCAACGCCGACAGGAAAAGCAACGACAGCACCAACTACAATCACAGCACCAACAGCAGCAGCCACGATACCAAAGTCCAGTCCGACAGCGGCTGGCTGGGCCGCGTCGCTTCAGCAGCTATTTTGGTCCATTGTGCACACAGGGTTCCTCGCCTTCACGCTCCTGCGTGCCCTGGTCGTGACCCTGGCCACCTACCGCTCAGTTCCGTCTCGCCTGGGGGTTACGGCGGCCAGTCACAATCGCAAAGGGGCTGCGGTCACAGCACCATGGGCGGTGGAGACGCCAATATCTCCAGCCGCAGCAGAGAAGGCGCCGCAGCCTCCGCGCCCCAGGACCAAGGTGCCCGTGGCCGCCTTCAGGGTCTGGACGGCGGCGTCGAATCTGCTCGAGGTGGAGGCGCGCATGCCCTGGCTCTGCAGTTGCCTCTCGCTGGCCCAGTGGATGGCCATCACGGGCCCTGGCCAGCTGGCCGGCCTCGACGGCCCCGTGGACAGGTAGGACAGACATGCAGCCCGTCATCTTCTCGTCCCTCCCACGCCCCTCCTCCCCCGTTTGCGTGCGTGCCCTCCTGCATACACGGCCGGCGACGCTGCATGCAGCCCAGGTCACTGGACCTCCCGGTTTCCTCCATTCATATCCTCCGGTCGCGGTTTCCAGTCTTCTTCCCCCCAATCTATGCGGTCATTTCCCTCACACCCTCTTGCTCCTCGTGCGTATCGGTTTTCGCCAGCGTACGGACATGGTGGGGATGTGAAGAAGGGGTGGAGATGAGGTGGAAGGGCCGCCCAGTGGCAGCTACCCTGTGGCTGGCTTGACGAAGCAAGCTGCTTCTCATCTCCCCCACCACACACCTCTCGCTCACGTCCACCCTCTTCTGCTCACTCGCCCGCACCAGCCCTCACTCGCTCATGCACACCCCCCCTCACCCTCCCCAGAGACCGATCGCCGTCTCATCATGACCACTTTCACATGGCATCCGTCTCTTTTCCAAATTGCTTCTTTTTAATAGCCTTCTTATTCTGCCATGATGTGTCACGGGGGTTCGCGACGCGAGGTGCGCGCCCGCCAATCCGCGACCAAAAGCAGGCTCGAGGCTAAAGGGCCAGCGGACGTCGTCGCCCGAAGCAAGCACCCATGCAGTGGAACCCCAGGCAGGCACGGTATGGCGCCAGGAAAGGCAAGCACCGGCGGCGTCCTCCTCTCCAGGTGCGACGCAGCCGGCCGGCGGCGGGCCAATGGGCGGGCGGCCGACGGGTGCTGCAGCTTCATTGCTCCAGAACCGATGCGGGGCTCGGGCCTGGCCTGGCCACCCGCGAGCCTCGTTTACGCGCCGGGCTGGGCCAGGGACCCCTGTTACCCATGCAGCGTCCTGCAGGGATCCGTCGAGAGGGAGAGCGTTCCACCCACGGCTAGCCAGGCCTTGGCCTGCAGCCCTCCAACGGCGGGCTGTTGTTCGCTGACAAAACTCATCACCTGTCTGGTCTGCCCGAACGGACGACGTCCATCGCCGTGAGAAAGGGCCAGTCAGCGCCGCATGGGTGGTTAGCTGCCACATGCCCCATATCCTTTCCTGCGTCCACGCCCGTGCCCATTCACGCCCACGCCAGCCATATCGTCGCACTTCAGCATGACCGGTCTTGGACCTTACTCGGCATCAGGACGACGTTGTTTCTTACCAGCCTCTCTGCCCGATCGGCACTTTTACCGTCGCAAGCGCGGTCCTTTGGGAGCGAGGAATCGACCTTGCCCAGCATCACCGCGGCACTGCTTGTCTGCATTACCACCCACCCACTACCACCACCAACAAATCCTTCCTCCAGCAGCCACCCACCTCTCAATCCCATTCCGTTCTCCTGCACCCCGCCCCCTGCGCATAACGTATCCGCGTCTTCTTATTTGCTCTCTGTGCCGAATATGAGCAGATAGGGAAAGCCGAGGTTTCCGCACAGTGTGCGACGAGGACTTTGCTGCCCCTAGCTTCACATCTCGTGCGTCGTTTTCTCTGCATCTCTGTTTCTCTTTCCCGCTCGAACTCTTCCGAGCCAGGGCTCCATGGACGCATCCATTGGTGCCCACACAACGTTGCCCTTGTTCCACAATACATGCCCGTTTCGTTCAACCGAGACTCCCCGCCGCCCCATGTCACTCTTTTTCGCCCACTCGCCAGCCCTCCCCCACGCGCCAGTCCCTCATCCTCGCTCTTCTCATAGCTGACCATCATGGTGCGACCACTTTAGGCTCGTCTCTCATGCCATTGCGCGCCATTTGCTGAACCCGGCCAAGCTGCCCCCACTCTTGCGCTCCCTGCGAGGGGCCATCTTCCCCAGCAATGCCATGGGCACCCAGTCCCTGTTCCCGCCCTCGTCCGAGCAGGAGCTGCTTGCGCTCAGACGCAGGTGCGCTAGCTCCCTTTGGTCTCTGGTTCCGAATGGCGTAGGGAGACTGTACTTTGGCAGCGGCCGCAGCAACAGCGGCGGGACCCAAAGTGGAAAGGGGCCCTCAACTCTGTTGCGGACCGGTCCGAGTACCGGAGGAGGTGCCTCACCGCCAGACCGCGGCCCCGAGAGCCAGACGAGGTCGCCCAAGCCCCCACAGCAGCAGCAGCAACGGCCGCCTGCGTCTAATCTCACCGGCGCTAGCAACTCTGCTGCTGCTGATCATATGAGCACTAACAGCGCCGGGGCCACTGCTGGTGGACCCCCTGTCGCCACCCCTGGCGTCTGGGTCGACGAAGGGCGAATCGTGGCCGAGATCGAGTCGGGGATCCTCGACGTCTTTGGCGACGCCTACTGCAACAAGCACCTCATGTATGGCGCCCTCGAGCTGCTGCTCGTCCGCCTGATGCCCGAACTGGCCGACCGCGGCGTTATCGACCTCTGGGCCGAGAGACTGAGCTAGGCAACTAGCTAGCCGGCCATCGACAGGAAGGAACGCCCCGTCCGCTTGCACACGGCCATGCGGCCTCAACAGCGGCCGCCATGTCGTCAAGTTGACCGACCCATCACTCTCGGAATCTCACATGACGCAAGTTTTTTTTTTTTTTTTTCCTATCAGAATTACCCACTATAATCCCGCCCCGTGGGGGACTTTGGTTTCTCGGCAAGTCGTCTTCAGCAAGTAAAATTCTCAACTTCAAGAGACCAGCCACCAGAGGGATTTTGATAATAATTGCTCTCACCCTTCCCCACTACTTGCCCTCGAGCCACCACCCCCTCAGCGGGGGTTTCGTGTCTTCAACGAACTTTCATTAGGCTAGGCTATCTTGCATGCCTCATGGCAGCGTCAATGAAAAGAGAGGCAGGTAAGTGGACATGCTTGCCCGCCCAGCTGCGGGACCGGCGGGATATATCGCATGGGGCTCCGTCCTCCATCTCGAGGTACCCGGCGGCTGGGGCTCTCGATGGCTGGTTGTAGATGAATAAATCGCCGGTGGGTCAAGGGGAGGGGTCTTGCCAAAACGAGGCACCGTCGCCAAGTGCCTGCTGCTGCTGCTCTACCTCTTTGTTGGTTGGGCGGCCTTTTCTCACCACTGCCCCATAACCAAGGGAGCACACCGCCGCTAGGAGGGGCAGCTGCACTCACCTATGGCGTTGTTTGGTGGTGCTCGGGTTTCAACCGAGTCCACCGCAGCCGCCCCAGACAGCAAACGACTGGACTCGAGAGCCCCGGGCTTGCCCACACCCCCAGGGACCGAGAAGGGGACGTTCTGAGGGAGAAAAAACCAGTGGCACAGCTCCAACTTTTTCACCGCTTGTGGAGATGGGTAGGGGGACATTGACGCCGACAATGTTTGTATTCCAACCCGGTTTCTCCGAGTCACGAGCCTATCCACCCACTCTTTATGCGTCGACCCAAACCAATACCCGAGTGAATACCATCCAACCAACCACATTCAAAATGCCCTGAGGCGCCAAGATCTCTCTTATCCGTCTGTTGCCGCATCCTCCCATTCCAAGTACGACATGGCAGAACATGATTTGCAACTCGGCGGCATTTGTGCCCCAGCGATTGCTAGCCAGGAAAAAAAAAAGCCGAAGCGCAAATAATAGGGGTAAAAGGATGGGGCCCAAGAAAAAAGCATGTGAGAGTACGAGGCAAAGGTTTGTATGAGGAAAATATAATGATGGAGCAAAGTGACTGTCAGAAAGGCAGCCGAGTAAAGAGACAAGTAAATGCTGGAAAATATAGCAAAAACTGGCAGCGGATATAAACAAGATGTTTCAGTGTTAGGACAGCGGATTCGCGTGAGCGGAGGAACTCTTGCCCGAGAATGATGCGAGAGGTTGACTACCCAAGGAAATAAAACTCCAGTGGGGATAAGTCCGACCAGAGTCGCTTCGATATGAGGGGTGGGGGTATATGCGTGAGCGTCTATGTATCGTGGTGCCATCGGCGCCCGGATGTATTGGGTGTATTAGAAGAGAGGCAATGTGGTGATGCAATGGGGGCAATAATAATAAAAAAAAACATTGGAATAAAAGGCAAAAATGCAAATGGTATCGTGTCGGTTGTGCAGCGAGGAAAGGACTTTCATGTCCCTCGTTGGCTGTGCTGGTCAAGGGATAGGAAGCTGCAGACGACACTCTTGGGTTATGTAGTCATGGTTGTCGGCTCCATCTTGACGGCATTCATTGACATCGAGGCTGGCGGCGCACTCGTCATCTCAATCTCGCCCTCGGGGATGCGTGAGAGGCCGCCCATCATGGCCTGTGGTGTGCTGGACTTGGCCATCTGGGATTGGTGCAGACGTAGCTTCTCGGTCAGGCGTACAACGTAGTTATAGTCGTTGTGGTCGATCAAAGACCCAACATTCTGCTGGATGAAAGAGAGCAGCGTGTCGGCCGCCCTGCGAGCATCCTCCTGCGTGGGCGAGTTGGGCGAAGACCCGGTCGTCGGGGTCGGGGCGGTTCCATTGCCCACCGGAGTGCTGCTAGCGCGCTGGGCAAGACTGCTATTGCTGCTACTCCGGTGGAGATGCGGGGAAGCCACGGTCGTGTCGATGGCAAACGGCCGGGCCAGTATCTCATTCATCGGGGACTCGAGTGCCGACGACGGGCCCGTCGAAACGGCATTGTATTTAGGAGAAAGCGGGTCCTCCGCCTGCGGCGGCTGGTTTATCAGCTCGATGTCGAGCGTCGGGAACGTCTGGCTCCGCGGCCGCTGAAAGTTGGAGCTGCCCGGCATCTCGCCCCTGGCAGGATCGGTTAGGAAGCCGCCGCCAGAATTCGGGTCTGGCGAGAAGGTGAAGGTCGTTGGCCGCATGTCTGCCGCGGTGTGCTGTGTTAGTGAAAAGAACTTGGTTGAGGGAAAAAGAAGGTAGAAAGCGGCTGCATGTGCAGGCTGTACGAACCACTATCCGACGTAAAATCCATGAGACTGCCACCGCCACCTTCCTCATCGTCACTCTTTCCGGGGTTAGCCGAGAGCGGCGACGGCTGGGCGGTAGGATGCGGGGAAGCCGGAGACATTGAGGACAGGCCGCTCAGGCCCAGGCCAGTAGTCGCTGCGCTGTGAGGGATATTGGTCTCGGAGGCTCTCCGTAGCAGTTTCGGTCCGCCCATCATCCCGTTCTTCTGTTTGAACAGCTTGAGGCCCGCCGAGGTCGATAGTTGTTTAAGCAGGCCATCGGACGAGCCGCCCGCAACCGTCTGTGAAAAGAAGCGGGCCTGATTCCTGATATCCTGGTCAGTCACGGGCGCTCCCCGCGACGCAGTATTGCGAAACCAGTTGATGAGTGCCTTCTCGACATCGGCCGACTTCCCCTTGAAGGTTCGCTTGATTGGTGACTCGGCTCGATCGTCAGAGTTCAGGTACTTGTCCTTGTTGCGCAGAACCTTGGAGACGGTGCTAGACGGGAGAAACGAGTCAGGAGATTTCCGCAACCATGTGTAGGAGGGCTGATAAGCAACAATAGTATTCCCTTTCATATATTTCACCTCCGTCGCCCGCGGTCCAGGGGAGGAAAGCGAGCATGAGGAACAAGACGATGCCGCCGCGAGGTAGAGCAGCACGTGGCTACGGCAACAAGGGAAGAAGAGAAAGGGCGTGGCTTTCGGTCGCAGGAAGGGTAGAAACAAAAGCCCAAACCAACCTTCGCTCTACGCCAAAGCGACTCCCTATCTCGGTTTGTTTCAAGAGGGGATTCTCCTCGGCAAATTTGCACATTTCCCGGCGAATTTCGTTGTTGAGCGTCTTTCGAGGCGTCGTAGGGGTATGTGACGTTGGCACCTTTGATGTCTTCAGCTGGACCCCGAGGGGCGGTGGCATGGTGACAGGAGGTGCTGAGTAGCTCGTAGGCTGGGCCAGGCTGCCTGGATTCGTCAGTTGACTCGGCCAGGTCGGATTTGACGGCATGATTAGTGGGTGAAGATGCGGGTGGCCCTGATGCTGGTGTGGATGCTGGTGCTGGTGTTGATGCTGGACCGGGCGAGGCGGTGGCGGCAGCGGAGGGGGAGGCATCCGGTTCGCGATAGACTCGGACGGCAACGCATGGGGCATGGAGCCCAGGCTGTAGGAGTAGCTAGCGCCGTAGTCAGGCATGGGCGCCGGCTGAGTATACGGCGATATGTCCACCCAGTGTTGGCCAGTGCTGGAGTTGGAGCCACCACCGCCGAACCCGTTGTGGTCCGGGGAGATGTGTCCCTCAGGCGACATGCCGGTGGTCCCAATAACCTGGTGATGCATAATGCGCAGAGGCAACAGCTGCCGACGGAGACAGAGCAACCAGATTTGCGTTCACGCCTCCGGACCGAGCTCACTCTCCAGCAGTCGGGGCCGGGAACCCGACGGGCGAAGGGGCAGAGTGCCTTGCGCGCGCGCGGCTTCGCGTGCGCGGGGCCTCCTTCAGTCCGTCCCAGTCCGTCCTAGTCGCGGTGAGGCCTGTACCAGTGCCCGAGATCAGATGGGTGCAGAAGAAGCCTGGCTACGGCCGGTCGGGTCGTGGCGGTTTAGTCGTATCAGTTGTTGGCGGCGCAGATGGACGGCAGGGCAGACCATAGCCGCGGCGCATGCAGATGGTCAGTCTGTTTACTCGGGCCGTGTGGCAGCAACAAGTCGAGATGGAGGGGATGTCCGGGCTGGGCCAAGGGGTATCAGGTGCAGGCGGGTGAGCAACGAGCAGGAAGAAGGGCCGCGTGGGATGTGTGTCGATATCGAATATCTACCACGGCGGCATGCGGAAAAGAGCCTTGATTCGACCGATGAAGAGGTCGGCTGCATGGGACAGACGCCGCAATGCAAACTCGGGATACTGGGCAAGGCGGGACCCCCTCGAGATGATAAATCCTACGCACGGCGAGCAGGCATGTGGAGGGTGGTGGGCCCGAAGGAGGCTGTAGACGGCGGACGCAAAGCCCAGGCGGCGTGCCTAACATGGGACCTAAGTACCCGACGAGGGTTGAGGGAGCCGGGAGGACACTGGGATGGCAGACGACATGCTCCCCACTTGGAGGGAGAGGGGGCAGGACGAGAGAAAGCGAGCGGAGGGGGGGGTGTGCGAGTGTGTGATCCCCTGTTAGGTACACAGGATAAGGTACCGGGCAGGGGTCAAGGGCGCGGCAGGGATGGAGCAAAGCAGCCACCGGATTGGACGCTGGACATTCACACACACTCTTTCGCACACCACTCAATAACACGGGTCAGTAAGGGTTGGGTGCTGTCGGGTTTTGGGGTTAGGAAGACCGCTGGAGGTGACAGAGCACGAGGTGGGTTCTTTTTTTTTTTTTTTTTTTCCTGTCTGGTGGGGGGACTAGCCGTCGTCCGCCAGAGTGGGAAGAAGCAGAGAAGTGAAGACAATAGGGAAAAAGAGAGACAGCTCGAGGAAAAAGCCGGATGGAGAGCTCAGGCAAGCTGGGGGAGGTCAGCACCTAGACCTAGATAGGTGTGCCTACCACCGATCCAAGGTACCTCAGGGCAAGCCCAGATGAAGACGACAAAGATCTGAACGACCACGCCTGACGGCGCCAATGGAGGCGCCCATCGCGGGACCACGAGGGCGGGCCTGGCAATGGGCGAAGAACCGCACGCTTGTTGGTGTGATCATGGCCGCCGATTGATTGATGGCCTGGAGCACCGAGGCAGGCCCTGCCCACACCCTCACCCTCACGGTGGAGCGACGACACACACCGGAATCTGGTGCTTTTTGCGCCCTTGCTCAAGTCGCATTGTGGCCTGTGCTGGGCTGGCTGGCGCTGGTCTCCGGTACTCCGAGAAAAACGCTCTCGTCCTCCGAGGGAAATGATGCAGCAGGCCGAGCCGACCCTTGGATGGAGTCAAGGACGCCGTCTGGTGCCATCAGACAGGGGGAAGCAGATGGTGGTCGTTCCTCCCTCGCCCTGGGTGGTGCCCTAGGCAGGTCGCGGCAGGAAAGACGGGAAAGGAAGGGCCACCGGGCAGCCTGTGTGGTCCATGGTCGAGGTCCACTTCTCTCGAGGTACCTGCCGCAAAGTACCCCGAGCATGGAGGCCAGCCGTTGGTTGGCGTTGAAGGAGTGGGGCTCTCGGCCCAAAAAAGGCCATGCATGCTCGCGACGGCGGCCATCAGAACGCCCCTTCTTCCCCTTCCATCTCCATGCGACAACCCTCTCCGCACGCCACAGGCCGCAGACGGCGATATTTGGCCAGGGCAGTAAGGCTTGCCGGGGATGCATGACCTTGCGCGTCCATGCCGGGCTGAGTCGCGGTGGCCTCATTGGAATGGGACAGAAACAAGAGAGGAAGAAAAAAGAAAGAAGAGAAGGGAAAAGCCAATGAGCAGAGGCCGACAAGGGGCAGGGTCAGCCGAGAGGACCGTCATCCGATCCATTCAGCATCCATCGAATATAGTCGTCTTCTCTCCATGATTATTGATTGTTATTTTTATTCTCGTTTTGCTGATTCGGCCCTGTGTCTTGCTCCTCCTCGCACGCAACCCTGCAATCCCCCACCATCTGCCATTAGCACTCACTTGATTTGACATAAGCTAGTCAGCACACGCTCGGCGATCCGTCCGGGGAGCCAGCCCGTGGACGGGGTGATGGAATGGGGGTGGTGTCGAGCAAGCCACCAAAAAAAGACGGCTGACAGAAGGGGGAAAACCGCTGGGCCAAGCGTGGGAAATGCGAGATGCGATAGACGGTGCAAGCTTTCTTCCATGGCGTCCTTCAGCTACGGCGCTACTCGGGACTGGAGACCTGCCAGAGCAGCCTCGGGCGGGTCAAACCAGTTCCCCATTGAGACCTTGCAGTGCTAGCCTTCCTCGACCTGGACGAGATGATCTGTACCTAGCTGCTTCAGGTGCCTGGCAGCTGGAGCCACGGATACCCTTGTGGCTGGCCGTCATTCATGGCTTCCTTGTGGTGGCAATGTGGGATACGGACGTTTCTGGGTTCCAGGTTGATGGAATGACAAAAACAGCTCCTTGGATTTCATTGCCCAAACCAAATGAAATGTGGATGTCTGCCCGCCCTCCATGCTACCACCAGACTGTGGTTGTTTGCTGCCGCCGGCTGGGGGGGCGCATGTGTGCGGCGTCCAAATCAAGTCAATGCACACGGACCAGCTACCGAGCAACATGCGGACCTGCCCTTGGCTTCGCTTCTTGGTAACCCCGTACCTACATGGAGAGGCGGTTAGCCCCACGATAATGTGGGAGCACAGGCCGAGAGAAAAAAGCACGGGCAGCAGGACCACCTGCAGTTGCTTTGCTGCTGCTTGCTGCTGGCCGCTGGGCTGGCAGCGTGGCGAGAGCGTGGTGAGTGAGGAGGAGGGACAAGAGGACAAGGGGAAGGGGGTGCGGGCGCCGCTCCTGTGCTGCTGCGGGCTGCACTCAATGCACCGTGCCTCTCCCGAACATCCACATCAACAACACACGAACCGTTCCCTCGTTTGGGCTGTCCCTCTCCTGCGCGCGATTGGCAGCGCTGGCTCCACAGTGATGGAATTGGGGTCGATACAAGCCTGGGGCCTCGGCAGACGGCGAAGTTCACCGTCGTCCACGTCCACGTCCCTGAAACATTCAAGAGGAGCAAACATCATGATATCGGCGAGAAAAAAAAAAAAAGTACCATGCCGCTCTCATTTGTGGCGTCTATCTGGGGGCGTTCCGATAGGGATTTACAGCAGTCTAACCCGTTATCATCCTCGTGACAGATGGAAAAGAAAAAGGAAAACCCCGTAAAAAGAAAATTAAAGGAGGGAGCGAAGGGAAAAAAAAAAAAAAAAAAAAAAAAAATAGGAAGAAAAAAAAGTGCGGATCCTAAACCAACAACTTGCGGGCGACTCCACGGGCTGGACCGTACCGCAGCGCTGATGCTCAGGTCGGCGATCAACGATGCAGACAGGGTGCAGGCGTCTTCTTGCTTTCTCCTGTCTTCCTTCAACTTTTTACTTTGCTTTCCGCTTGGCCGCTTTGATTTCATTTCGTTTGATATCCCCGAGACTTGCCAACTTTGCGTGCTTAGCACACAACCTGACTTATACACGGAATAGTACGGAAAAGGAATAAATATCCCACATCTCATATGCGACAGGCGCCTATTTCAGACACAATATGCACATCCCCATCTGTCAGTTCTGGCATATGCATTACCCAGGCAGACAGGACTGTTTTATTGCCCCATATCCAGCCGCCTTGCCGCGCACCCGAGCCAGGTCCGGCAGGCAAGGGAGTGAGTGGCATCTCCAAAAGAGAACACACCAATATCTCAGGATTTGATTCACGAGCCCCGTCCGCAAAAAGCTTGGCCTTCAGGGGCGGCCAAGCAAGGTTCCCCGTCTCTCTCTCTCTCCCTTCGCAGCCCCGGTTGGGCAAATATGCCAGGTAGGGATGGGATGGACATGCTATGTACGTCGAACGGGGCCCGGGGTTGGTTGCATCTCGATTCGTACCTGGCAAGGTTATGAAATCTTGCTGATCGGTGCCGGCTGACTATCAGGGCCGAGGAGTTAGTTGCCCAGGCAGCGCTAGGTACCGCCTGCTGTTCTCCTCGCAACTGTCATGGAACTTTGAAGAAAAGACGCGCTTCCTTCCATGTTCCGGAGGCTGCAGCGCCATCGCGTTCGGCACACATAGCACAAGATCCATACACCGGCTACGGCCGCTTAGGTTTAGGGGCGCTGCTCGAACCATCCCAAACGGAGAATGGAGGAAGGGAAAAAATCGTCTGCCCATGGTTCCAAGGGACCAATCCTGCCGAGCAGAGCAGCCTCCTCTCCTCTGGATCCGGCCTAGCGCTTGGTGAAAAATTGGGCGGGTTGCGCGGATGTGGTAACGGTTGGCGGTTGCGTTCTAGGATATGTAGCGCTGGGCCCTGGCATTGAAGCTACGCCGGTAGGGGTATGAAAGCCAAGGCTGTCGGCCAGAAGCTCCTTTCGTGGATCCATATTCTGACAGGGCCCTCTCGACGAGCTGCTCGCCGTGTCCGCGCGTGTTGGTGTGTGCAGCCATGCAGTCGTTTCGTGACAAGGCTAACCGTCCTGGGAAGCCGTCAAGCGCAAAAGAACAGCGATGGCACGTTCGATGCACCGGAGCCGGGGGAGCGAGCAGGGAGAGGTAAACAGACGGGCAAACAGAACCCTAGCGACTGCCCTCCCCAGCTTAGCCCCGGGCGGGCTCTTCCCCCTCCTCGTCGTCCCTCATCTCTCAAATCAAAATCCCCGGTTGCGACGGTTGGTCAGCTCCACCAAGGCGCAGGCCCTCGTCGATCGTCAGCGAAAATCTTTGCCGCGGGCATTGATCCAATACCGGCGTGCATCAGAATGCATACAGGGAGCAAATGAAAGCCCACCACCCCAGGGACCCCCAGGATGATGAACAAAATAGAGAACAGCACACATTTGAGGCAACATGACGGGGCACACGCTCGCACGGCCCATCCGCCGTCGGGCAGGATGGAGGTGTGGGTCGGGTACCTGATTTGATGGACCCAGTCCTGGACTGGGGTCCATCGACCAGACCTGGATGCATCGAGTCTGTGCGCTGCAGCTGCATGGAGCGCCCGGACGGGCGTTAAATGGTTTTTTTTTTTTTTTTTTTTTTTTTTTTTTTTTTTTGGGTGAGGGGCTGACGGGTTTGACGGGTGCATGCACCCTCTGCGGCGGATACCTGTCGTCCGTCAAAATGTTTTCTCGTCGAGATTGATCATCATCAACACCCCAATTCGGAACTCCAACGACGCCCACACCGCGCTGCCCGCCTGTCACCTCGTCGTCCGAACTTTCGCGTTGCATTGTGGCCCTTGTTTTCTTCATGCCGGCGTCCGCTTTGGGGGAGGAGGGAAGCTGATGTGAGTTTCAAGAAACAGGGTCATGGACCATGGTCTGTCGGTCGGTCGGTCGGTCAGTCGGGCAGCCGGTGTTCGGAGCCTTTTTTTCCTTTCCCTGCACTTTGCACACTGCTGTTGGGACCCCAACCCGAGCAAGCTGCGAGGGCGCATTGCGGATGCGACCTGGGTCCAAAAAGGTCCCCTCCTCCCCATCCTGGGCTTAGAGGCTAAGCATCCGTGCTGCAGAAATGTCGAGGTGGGCTCTTCATGCCCCGGCGGCGGCAACAGACGCCCTCTGAAAGGCCACGGCCGCGCCCGGGGCCCATCCGAAGGGGAGGGTGGAGGCAGGCTTGGGAGCCAGCCGATTCCGTCTGGTTGAAGAAAAAAAAAAATTGCCCGTCAAGCCAGACAGACGCCTCCCCTCCTCTGGCCCCTCTTCGCCCGCCGCCGTCAAGGTTGCTGCTGGTATCGTCTATCGCCGTTGCAGTTGCAATCATCAGTACCATTGTTGATTCCCGTCAACCGACCAACTAACCAGATGACCCTCATCAGACATGAATCCATCGATCTCGTCTGCCCCACGCAGGTACGGATACCTACCCAAGGCAAGCGAGACAAAAGGTGTGCAAATCGGCAGCTCCATCATTGATGTCATTGTCCACCTACCATCCATTGCTGTATCCATACCAGCATGGCAGCCCGAGGGACGGCGGCAGGGCAAGATGTGCAGATATGAGCG
>JNVV01000008.1:1183688-1216004 GCA_000733355.1 Falciphora oryzae
TCTTGCCGACCGAGGGGAAGCCGATGAAGCCGACGCTGGCGACCCCGGTCCTCGCGACGTCGAAGCCCGCGCCGCCGCCGCCGCCGCCTCCGGATGGCGTCAGGAGCTCGCGCTTGAGCTTGGCCAGCTTGGCCTTGAGCTGACCCAGATGGTACGACGTCGCCTTGTTCTTCTGGGTACGGGCCATCTACACGCGGCGGGCGGACGGGAGGGCGAGGTGGTCCAGATGCTTCAGCCATGGCGCCCTCGCGCACTCGTCTGCTGTCGGGGATTGGGGGCTTACTTCGGCCTCGACCTCCTTGATCTAGATTTTGTGCGCCATGAACTGTCAGAATCTGCCTACCCATAAATCTAAGCATCTCTGCCGACGCGCGCGCGCGAGATAGGCCACAGGCCGGCATGGTTTAGGTTCCGAATCCAGCCCAGGTTGCCTTACCTTCTCTACCGTTGTCGACATGGCTGCTGCGTTGGTTGCGACCGCGGCCGGCCAATTAACTGTCTTTGTCCTTGTCCTCTACGTGGGATACCGATATGCCCCGCCTGTTCGTCGGGTTGGGAGCGGAATCAATGGCTCTAGCAGAGGCCTCGTCGTGTCGTCGTCGCCGTTTAGCGGGCGCTTGTGTGGTGAAGGAATTTGTGGGGCAAAATCAGCCGGTGGAAAATGGTGCCCCTCCGCTCCTGACTCTGTCTGATGTCACTGAGCGCCCCACCGCTTCAGGCCTCGTGGCTAAGTGGCCAGTCATGCGTGCCAGAAACGTCAAGTTCGGAATTTTTGAAAACAAGCCGTTGGGATATCTCTGCTATTGCCTTCCATAGTAAAGGAGAAGAAGACAGAAAGTGTAGATAGTGTGCAGCACTAACTACGGAATAGCTCTCTTCGCAAGCAAGTGGTCAAGCGTCCTCTTCCGTGTCGTGATCGTAGCGCCTATGTATACGTTGGTAGGTAGGACAGATGTGTAATACATACAAATAGCGGGCAAGTTTACAGCCCACGAGCCCGTTCGGGAAAAGAAATAAGACAACAAAGAAAGACAAACATCATGGCTCGTACATAACGGATTCATGGCGGCGTCAGCCCTCAGTAGAGTTGCCTGTACCGTTGACCGTGCCATTTGTGCCGTTCACCAATGGCTGGGGGTCCTGCCTTGACTCGACGGTTGTGGTAGTTGGTATTGCCGTCGGTGACAATGGCGACGATGAGACCTGTGCGTTTTGTGACACGCTGGGGCTGTGTACGGCGCCGTTCACGTGTGCCATTGCCCGTGGCCCATCGGCGCTGGCTTCGTCTGCGGATAGTCGCCGTGCAGTGCTGCCGCTTGTGGCTGTCATGGGCGGGGACGAGGCGCCGTTGACCAAGGGAGAGGGGATTGGGTGTCTGCCCTCAAGGAGGTGCTCGAGTCCTTGATCCTTGCAGTGGCGAGCATATTCCGGGTCGTCCGGAGAAACCATCACCATCCCGCGCCTCGGGACGCGATGCTCGGGGAACGGAGTCTTGCTGACGGCGCTGAGGCCGGGCATCTGCTCCTCCACCATGACGCCGTTCAGATAGTACTTCTTTCCGGGCGCAAAGCCGTAGAACCTGTTTGCGTCCGGGTCGATCTTCCACTTCTGGCAGGACTCCCACTTGAGCGACTCGTCCTCAGGCAGCTCCCTGTACGCCATGGCAAGCCTGATGTTGCTGAGGTGGGCGATATTGGGTACGATGAACATCAACTCGGAGGCCTGGAAGCGTGAGGCGCGCAACACTGTCAGTCAAGTTCTCCCAAGACAGCCCAGCCACCAGTCTTCTCTACTCATATCCATACTGACCTTAACGAAGAACATGTCCATCTCCAAAAACCGCTCCATGGCCTCTTGGCGGAGGCGCTCGACGGTCCGGTAAGCCAGCCTCTCAGGGTCCTCGCCGTCGTAGTAGCCAGGCAGCTGCAAGCCGAGGTCGTAAAGGTTGGGAGTCGTCATCGCGTACCGGTCGGCCTCGATCCTCCATATCATGATCTTCGCTATCCTCGAGACGGGGACCCGCTCCCACGCAGTGTAGCGCGACAGTTCCAAGTCTTTTTCCCCAAGCAGGAGTGCAACCTGCGTGTTGAGGAGCCATTGTTCCCTGCCGCCAGGGGTTCCGGTTGCCTCGGGCCGGATGCAATCGTACCGGACACCCTGCATCGTGCTGAACTTCTGCGCGATCCCGGGGGTTTTCGGGTTTGCGCATCCGTCTAGCCAGCGCAGCAGCGGAGGCAGCTTGCCCAGCCGGCGCGCCTCCTGTTCCAAAAACACCCGACGTTGCTCCGCCTCCCTAGCCGCCCGTCGCCTCTCGGCCTCGCGCACCCGCTCCTGTTCTTTGCGCCGCTCTTCCTCCTCCCGCTTTCTTCGTGCCTCTTCTGCAGCCTCTCTCTCGAGTTGCTCCTGGCGCTTGCGTTCTTCCTCTTCCTGCCGTTTCCGCTCTTCCTCCAGCGCCCGGAGCCTCTGGGCCTCGGCCTCGGCCTGTCGCCGCTTTTCTTCCTCTTCCTGCTGTTTCCGTTCCTCTTCCTCTTTGCGCCTCTTTTCCTCCTCCGCCAAACGCTTCCGCTCTTCCTCCTCTTTGCGCTTGCGCTCCCTTTCTTCTTGCTCAGCCTTGAGTCGTTTCTCGGCCTCGTCGGCCTCGCGCTGGCGCCTCTCTTCCTCCTCACGTCGCCTCCGGTCCCTCTCCTCCTTTTGTTTGCGCTTCTCTTCCTCGGCTAGACGTCTGTCCTCCTCCTCCTCTTTGCGCTTAGCTTCTTCCAGAGCGTCAGCTTCAGCCTTTGCTTGGGCATCCGCTCGAGCTTGGGCTTCTGACCGAGCCCGGGCTTCCGCCTGCGCCGTGGCTCGAGATTCGGATTCGGCACGTGCGGCCTTCGAGTCCGTCTTGGTTTGGGATGGTTGGGTCTCATGGTCTTCCGCCGGTTGGCTGGCATCGCGCATCTCGACATCCATATCTTCGGATTTGACGTGGATACTCTTTTCGACAGAAGCAGCCTTAACCGACTCTTTTCGTGCGCGCGCCACTTCGGACTTTTTGCTCTTTGGAGGTTCTATGCGATCTTCGCCATCATGGTCCCGACGTGCCTTCGTTGTGGCATCACGCTGTGCAGCCGACTTCGGTTGGCGATCGTCAGGAGAGGGTGTGATTTTTGGTTTCTTCTCCTTGCCGTCTACGTCCAGCCTCCGCCTCTTCGGAGGTACATCTCCGCTATCCTTCTCCGAGGAGGCGTGAGGTGGAGTTGCGCTAGACCTGTGACGTTTGGTCGAGCCCTCGCTAGAAACGGAAAGGCGGTCTCGGGACTCGTCTCGCTTGAGCTGTTTAGTTCTGTCCAGAAACTTCTCTGATCTTGGCTTCTCGGAGGATTCATCCCGACCATCCCGAGGACTCGACGGCTCTTTGAGTGAAGAGGCTGTCGAAACCATGCTTGCACGCCTTTGCTTCTCCCTCTCGCCCTTCAGATCTTTGCCCGAGATGAGTTTCCGCCTCGGTTTGACGGCTTCCCCTTCGGACGACACGGCAGAAATGTCGGGTTCCGCGCGTTTTGGCTTGAGCTGCTTCGACGAGGCGGGAGATGGGTCACGGTCGGGAACCGCGATGGTTGGTAGACGATCTTCCTTTGGACGGCCGGGGCCTCGTTTCGGAGGTGACGGGTCGTCTCGATTGGCGGTGAGCGGTTCCGAACGGCGTTTGTCTTTGGGGCTGGTGGGCGGCTTGCTGGATGCGGTTTTCTTTGTCTCGGTGGCGGGGCTTGACAACTTTCGTTTGTGAAGCTTTGACGCCTCCTCTTTGGGCTCGGAGCGGGCGGCGCGCTTAGAATCCCCACCCAGATCACGGGCAGCTGGCGATTTTGTCTTGGCCGTTTCCTTGTGGCTTTTCCTGTAGGCATCGTACGCATCTTTAAGCATGTGTTCCTCTTCTTTCCAGTTCGGTCCTTGACGTCTTCGCGCGATCTCGTGGTACGCCTCATGCTTAAACTTGCGGGTGGGATCAAAGTTTCCCTGTGTCAGCAAAAGCTCGACAACCTTGATGTTCTCCTGTCCAATCGCAGCAAGCATCGGGGTCGCAAACTCTGGAGGCATGGAGCTAACGGGGCCCGGGTCTGGATTGGCGTTTCCGAGCGCCAAGAGGAGATTGATGATCATGTCATGACCTCCCCGAGCCGCAGCGACCATGGATTCCGGGTCGTCAAATGTATCCCTGACCTGCAAAATTCGGGTCACGGTCTCTTCGTCGCCTCTACCGGCAGCCTGGCGCAACGTCTTGTCGTCCATCGGCATATACAGAAGATGGTTGCTGGTCTTGGTGGCCCGAACGGTGCCAGCCCGTCTGCCCGAGGACGATCCGGCATGGGGGTTGCCCGTGGCGGGGGAGTGTCGCGGGCTCTCCGGCCCATGCGAGTCGCGCCCGTCGGTGTACTTGGCATTGTGCTCCTCCGACGTCCGTCGTCTCTCGCCGGCTCTTTGCTTTGCTTCCACCAACAGACGTCGAATCTCGTCAGCATTGTCCGTCTCGTCGGTGATGCGGTCAAGCGGCTCCTCGCCATTGACGTTGGCCTTTCGTGGATTCACGCCCGCGTCCAGCAAAAGCTTCACCACCTCGACGTGGCCGTTCTCCACGGCGTCAAGCAGGGGAGTATCCTTGTCGTAGTTTACACAGTCGAGGGAACACCCCGCCTCGATCAGCAGTTTGACGATGTCCTCGTAACCGTTAATCGAGGCTATCTGAAGCGGGGTGTTGCCGGCAAAATCGGCGACGTTGAGGTCCTCGGGACGCTCCCCAAGGCGCTGCTTGGCGGTGTCGTATTCGCCGCGTGCACACGCGCGTGCAAGGAAGGTCTGTCCGTGGGCGTCCAGATGCTTTTTATGAGGCGCCAGCTTGGCGGGCGACATGTTGGATTCGGCGGTGGCGGGGGTGGCGAGGCTGCGAAGTTTGGAGCCGCGGATGCGGGGGCTGCCCCCGGGCGAAGAATCGTCCGAGTGGTAGTCGGTCGCCTGGAGCGGGGCGGGGATGCGCTTTTTCTTGTGGCTCAGGCCGTTGGAGGATTGCGAAGGCGGTAGCTGGGTTGAGATGCTCCGGCGGTGTGCGCGGGGTGGGGGTGACACGGATCTGACGCGGGCAGCAGCGTGGCTCTCATGGTGGTGCGACTTTGCGGACGAGGACTTGGAGTGAGCATGACCAGGACCAGAGTTGGCTGCGTTGTGGCTGCTGTGGTGGCCGTTGTTATGTTGACTGCTGTGATTATTGTAGCCTCCACCGTTGGAGTCGCGGGCTGGCTTGGCCGGGTCCTTGTCGACGGCAGAAGTGCGCTGGCGACGTGCCTTGTGATTCTCTGACTCGTCTTCGGATTCGGCCTTTGGCGCCTTCCTCTTATGAGGGACGAGCTTGTCGGTCGGTCGATGCTTCTCCTTAGGGACGAGACCAGGCGGCTTGGGCGACCGTGCACGAATGGATTCCGAATCGGAAGCGGCAGATTTTGCAGCCGAGAGGCGGCGGCGGCGGGGAGGTTGCTGCTGCTGCTGGTTGTTGTTGTGGGCGCCGGCCTGGTGCTGCTGGTGTGGGGGCGACGCTGGGGCCGAGCTGAGACCGCTGGAGCACTGGTCGGGCTTGACCCGTGGCTTCACGCTGTCCGGGCCGCCGTGCAGGCGCTTCCTCTTGAATGCGCTGGCCGCCGACTCGCCGCCGTCGCGAGCAGGTGTGCTCTTGCGGCTGTGGTTGTCGACGCCATCACGAGCGTCTCGGGCGTCTCGGGCATCGCGGGCAATCGTCGACGACTGTTTACGCAGCGCGACGGGGGTGGCGGCGCCGTGCTCTCCATCACTCCTCGCCTCATGCTTTATCGCCTTTCGGGCCTTGATGGGAGAGCGATCGTCCTTGCCGGTCAGGACGATTGTTTCGGCCTCGGAGTTGGCGTCGGCGCCACCATCGTCGTCGTGCGCAGGGGGCTTGGAGTCTTTGGCATTCGGCGACGCCCTGACGGCTGCGGGGGACTTGCGGCTCAAGGACGGTTTCGGGTGATGGCTGCTGCTGCTGTTGTTATTCTTAATGTGGTTGTTCCTGTCGGTGTTGGCGGTTGTGGCGGCCGTGGTGTTTTTGTTGGGGTGGTTGGTGACGATGTTAGGCTCTGGTGCGACCGGCTTGGGAGAAGCGACGTGCTTCCTGGAGGCGGCTTCGACAGCATTTTGCGCGTCCATGACATTCAATTCGAGGGAATGCGGCTGCTTTGCACCATGCTGGGCACACGAGGAAACACGATGATGATGCAGAGCGAGCGGATGGAACGGGTGATTGATTCGCCTTGACCAAGCGAAGCGTCACCAGCCTTCCGAGTCCAGTGTGTGGGTTGGGGGTGGGTGATGGATGGTTCAAACAAAACTCGCGAGGCAGCCCAGGCGGCCAGCCAGATCAAGGGCCAAGTGTGTGAGCGACAGGGTATGTCGGGACGGGTGCTGAGTCGCTCGCTCTCGTTCTCGCTCACGCCACCCGCTAGCCGCCACAGCAATGCAAACAGAGGAAGAATTATAAAAAAAAATTAAAAAATAAAAAAAAAAAAGGGTAGAAAAGCCGAGACAACAAATGCGGAACAGGGCGATTTCCCCCTTCTTGCCAGGGGAGGAACACGCAAAAAAAAAAAAAGGGGCGTCCGGTGAGTGCGGCAAGAAACAGACTGCCTCTGAATTGATCGCCTCCACCAGCGTCGCCGTGATCTTCTTTCTGTTTGCTACTTTGTCCCTCACTGTGCCTCGAATTTTTCGTCTTTTTTTTTTTTTTTTTTTTTTTTCCTCTCCCCCCTAAACAAAAATTCATAAAAATTTCAGCTGAGCGGATGATAGGTATCGGTAGGCGATGGAGAGATGTTAGGTCGCAGAACTACAAAATCACCGAGAGTGGAGGATTCGAATTCCATTTCCTGAAGACAAGACCAGGATCAGAGGCAGTGTGCCATTGGCCGAGGCAATTACGGCGGACCGCAGACACCCCCGCCGCTGTTTTCTTGGTTCCAGCCGGGCGCATGCTGCTGCTGCTGAATCTCTCAGTCGAGAAAGGACGGAGGGGCGGCCGGGCTGTGGGTGCGCGCCCACCTGGTCCCTTGTCCCTCCCGCCGCCTGCCCGCAGCCTGCCAATCTGCGACTCGATGGCAAGATGCGCCAGACAGCCGGGACAGGGGCGGCCAACAACTGCACAGACGGACTAGAGAGGTTAGCACGGCGCTGCTACATTGAAGGCTGACGCGCGAGGTCCCCAATGTCCCAGCATGAAAACAAGACACGGAGCCGTGTGTGCTGGTCCATGCGCTTCATGTTTGTCATCTCATTGCGTGGGGAGACACCTCGCACGCAGTGCTGTGGTACACAGCAGCAGCAGCGGGCAGCAGGCAGCAGGCAGCAGCAGGGCGACAAGTGACGGTCAGGCCGAGACGGGAGCGGCGTGGATGGTTGCTTGCATGAGTTAGGCAGGCTCTGCCTCGCCCCTTTGTGTGTGAATTTCCTGGGTGCAAACTCGCTAGATGGTTGCTACCCTCGCGCCTCGGTACCTGCCTCCCAGGTGCTTCGTAGTCCCTTGCCGTTCCGACACAAGTCGCCGTCAGGTGATGGGCCGTCATGTGCAAAAAGGCAAGGTCTATCCGCGGTCTGTATGGGTTGTTTTATGCACTGCTCGTCCTGGCCTTGGTGTTCCCCACATTCTGTGGGGTGGTTTAAGATTACCTGAAAGAGCCGGGGCTGGGGACTGGCCTCGACACGCATCGCACTCGCCTCAACTTCCTGAATGCACGCACCAGACGGGAGGTCGACCTGGGCTGACCCTAGCACCCCACCTCCCGCCGCTGCCCCGCCGGTCAAAGTTAAACAACGCCAGCCAGCCTCTACTGGAGCCGCCACCAAAGTTGGCAGATGGGCTAACTTCTCTTGACCTCCCTTCGCCGCCTTCTTCTTTTCCATCGTGTCTTTGCTTTGATTCCCTGCGATCAACTGCTGTGCCGCAAAGATGGATTCGGACCTACCTTTGGCGCCGCCCTCTCCCCCGAGCATTCCGCGTTTGCCCGCGTCCCTCGACGAAGTCGTCATGACCAGGCTCCCGGCAAGGGCATTCTATATTGCCGACTTCATCACCGAGGAGGAGGAGCAGCACTTGCTCTCCAAGGTGCGCAACGCGCCCGCACCCTCATCTATGGCTGGGTGAGCCGTAGGCTGGCGGCTGGCGGCTGACTGGCATTCGGTGCGCCTGTGTTCAGATCGCCTCGGCGCCCAAGCCGAGGTGGAAGCAACTCAGCCACCGGCGCCTTCAGACGTGGCCCTCCGATCTGGTCAAGGACACCCTTCTGGACGCTCCTTTGCCAGGCTGGCTGATGGATCCTGTCGTGTCACGACTCACCTCGATCCCTCTCGTGGGCAACGCCGATGAAGCCCATCGCAGGCTGTTCGACGACAGTCCCCACCAGGCGCCTAACCACGTTCTCATCAACGAGTATCCCCCAGCAGTCGGAATTATGCCTCACAAGGTAGGTGGGTGCCACGGAATGTGTCGATGCGTCAAAAGACTCAACTCCTTGACCCTAACCCTTAACCTAGGATGGGGCGGCATATCACCCTATTGTATGCACTGTCAGCCTCGGCGCGAGCCTGTGCCTCAACATATATCAGAGCAAGGAAGACGGCGCCTTGGAACCAGAACCGGCTTGGAGAGTGCTGCAGGAGCCGCGGAGTCTCCTGGTCACGACCGAGAACCTCTACACGGACTACCTCCATGGAATCGCAGATATCGATGCCGACGTTGACCTCTCCAGGGATACCGTAGCCAACTGGGACCTGCTCCGGTCAAGCAAAGAGTTTGAGGGAGGGCGAAGCGAGCGCGGAGTGCGGACGAGCTTGACCTATCGCGACGTCATGAAAGTGTCCAAGCTAGGGAGCAAGCTGGGCTCGTTCCTAAGGCGGTAGCCATGACCTGTCTAGTACACGGGGGGGATCATTGTCCACCGCGACTCCATGCTCGCCGCCCCAAACTTGCCCATGTACCACTTCCGCGCCTCATGCGCTGTCGCGCCGAGGTTCACCACCACAAAGAGTAGTGCCGACACGATAGTCCGGTTGAGGAGTTCGCCCTCGGGTGCTGCCACGGCTGCCAGCGACAGGTATAGGAGGCACTCGCAGGTGTAGTGCGGACAAACCAGGTATCGAAATAGTCCCTGGGTAGGAAGTGAGTACTTTTTCAGGCTGGCCAGGTGGCTGTGACAATGGTACTGTGCAGCCGACCCGAGGACAAATATCAGCGTTCCCAGTACCGCCTTGATCGAGGGTGGCTGCGCGAAGAGGGTCGAGGCGGGCTGGCGGTTCAGGATCAGAGCTTTGGAGTCGAGTCAGCAGGGGGACTACGTCTTTGTCGCACCGGGCCTCGTCTGTCTTGGTCTCATGCATACCTGCGCCTTCTATCCACACAGCGATGCTCATGACGATGTAGAATGCGGTGCCCAACACCCAGTGGATGACCCACATAGTGGAAGCGGACTTTTTGGCAACAAAGACTTGCTCATAGAAGCGCCGGGCTCCCTGAAGCACCATCAACGCCCACGCTACGAAGACGCCCTGGGCGGCGTGGGGGCTGCCCCGGAACCCCAACGGGCTTCCTGGCGGGTCGGGGTGCTGGCTAGAAGCGAGTAGACGTATGACGCTGCCACCGACGATGCACTGGTATGCCCAAAAGACGGAGCATGCCAGAGACGTGGCGTAAAAGCTGGCGAACCACCAGTGCGGTACCTGGCCCCATGCTGTGAGGGTGGAGACTGTAGCCTCGAGCCAGCTGCTCCCAGCGGAGGGCACGCTGCCGTTGGCGCCAGAGCTGCGCGGGCCATACCCAAGGAAGAGACGGCCGAGCCGTGACGGAAGGACCGTGACGGCCAGAATACCAGCAGCGGCAAGAGTGAAGAACGACTGGCACCACTGAGCTGGAGAAAGCTGCGGGATGGCAGCCGTGACGAGATCCATCTTCTGCAGTTCAGAGCGGAAGTGTCGGTTCTAAATCCAACGAAAGGCCGAGTCAGGCACACGTTTGAGTTGACGAAAAGCTTCTTGGGGAAGCTGGGCGTGGTTGGGCGGAGCTTTCGACGCCTAAAGTGTTCTTTTTTTTTTCTCGACATCTGTCAAGAGTCCGTCCGCCGCGGTGGACAGGGCGGATCCTGTTCCGGCAGCCAGAGCTTTGACTCGCCTAGACTGTGGGCCCTAAGCTGAGCATTCTACAACAGACCTGCACTGAGGCTTGTTGACCTTGGACCTAGAAATGAGCTGCATCAAACAACGGTTAGACTAGCACTAGCTGATATGTGCATTCAACAGCGGCCAAACAAGCCATAGTCGCAAAAATAACGGCCTCGAACGGGCGGATCATCAGGGCCGCTTGAGCCAAACATGCAGAGCCGCGGATGCCTATTTACTAGGCCGACTCCAAGGTTTTCCGTGCCGCAGTTGTGCCGGCCTTATGCAAGCTCGTCTCCGGTGGCTGAAGACTGCGCAGCTGGTTCGAATTTCTCCAGCTGCTGTGCACGTAGAATTGGTTAGTTTCCGTCGCTGCGCGCGGCTCGTCCGAGTGGAAAATGTGTGGGTGACAGTGGAGAGGACGGAACGTCGAGGTCTGGCTCTTGCTCCGAGGCCATGAACACACCCCAGCACAGCCAAAATCCCCTTTTACCCCTTCCCCTCGGACTGCCTCCTTCCCTTTCTCGCAGGATGGAAGCTCATCCCGAGTCACATTGGCTTTTCACTGCAGCCGGAGCGTGCAGCACAGTAAATATTCCACTTGACGGCCACCCCGCCCGCCCCTCAGGTTTTATACTCCCCTCACACAAAACGATGCTGTGTTCTAGACCGTAGTCGGCCCATTCGCTTGCCCTCCATCCCGCCCCAAGACAGGTTGAGGCTTTTTGCCTCCGTCCCTACATTTAAGGAACCGCAGGTGTCTGCTCTTGACCACCGACCCACAACTTGCATGCCTCCCCTCCCTCCTGTCTACCCCTAGCCGCGTACCTACCCACCCGGGCACATACCCACTACCCTACCTGTCTGTGGGAGCCGGTTCGACGCCTGTCCTGGTCTCTATCTAGACATCAGCTTCTACTGCTCGCAAGCATGACGGTACGGCTCGTCTGGGAACCCCAATAAAAGTCCTCCGGGGTGGCTAACGGCATCGACGCGAAGGCGCCCTATCCCCAGGTAGTCCTCTTCGGGGATTCTCTTTTCCAAGGCGCCAGTGACATCAATGGCGGGTTCTCCTTTGAGGCAGCCCTCCAAACATGTTCGCAACATTCCTCCCAACCCTGCCTTTCCCGACCTCAGGGTGTTATCCAGGCTTGTGCTGACGGCCCGTCCCTGGCTCTTCCCACCGACATCTCGTAGACTGCATCCGCCGCTACGATGTCGTCAACAGAGGATTCTCGGGGTACAACACGTCTCAGGCCCTGAAGATCCTGCCCCAGCTGTTCCCCGCCCCTCAACCCTCGGGACCCAAGTTGGAGTATCTGGTAAGCTTGTTTGGGGACGGCGGCGATCAGCATTGAGCAAACAGGCGAGGCCGTGGCAGACGCACGTCGACTTACACAAGACCTCCTCCTTCGCTCCCATCTTGCCGCCTAGATTGTGCTTCTCGGGGCCAACGACGCCGCTGTCACGGTGCCGGTCGATTGCCAGCACGTCGACATAGACAAGTACCGGGCCAACCTCAAGACGATCATCACGCACCCCCACATCACGGGCCACAACCCCAAGATCCTCCTGGTGACGCCGCCGCCCTTGGACGAGATCCGTGTGACGGAGGTGGACCTGGCGAACGGCCACCCGCACGCGTTGCGGCACGCCAAGCTCAGCGCGTCCTACTCGCAGACGGCCCGGGAGGTCGCCGCCGAGGTGCCCGGGGTTGTCGTCGTCGACCTGTATCGAGAGATCGTGGATTATGCCGTCGCCAAGACGCCGGGGTTCGACCCCAGCAGCGGACTCCTCGGTGACCCGGCGACCGGCAAACGCGGCTACCTAGAGCACCTGCTGCCGGATGGCCTCCACATGAGTGGCGAGGCGTACCGTGTCTTCTTCGACGCCGTCGTGCCGCACATCGAGCCACAGGACCCGAAGCAGCCGCAGGAGGGATGGCCTTTTCCGGAATGGAGAAAAGCACCGTGGCTCGACAGCTGAGTTACGGCTGGAAGACGGCTGTGCGCAGCCCCAGGATGGCTTTGACGCTGGTCATGCCGAGCACTTGCTGCTTGGTTAGGGTGGCGGCACTTTGCCTCCCCCTGGGCCTCGGAGCCGGGGTAGAAACGCTGCTCTAAAACTACACAAGATGCTTTTGGTTTTGTAGCCTGAAATGGCATGGGAGGGCTTGATGACGGGTAAGACTTAGAGAAGAAGAAAAAATCCAATGATAATAAAAGACGTGTCTGTGAACGTGGAGCCAACATGACATGAAAAGCAAAGCCAAAGTCCTGCATACGAAGGTCGGTGCTCGCTGTGCTGTCTTGGTTGGAGCACATCAGCACAGGTCGCTGACGGCACATCCCGTGCGGGCTACAGTGTGATCGCACAGTGGTGCCGGGTCCACTGTGTTTCTCCTGTCGGGGAGGATGATGTGCCACTGTGCGTCCCTGGCATGCGCACCAGCCATTGCGGGATACAGTCCAGCTTTCCGTCCACGACTGCCAGTGCCTGTCGACGTTCAACACCAAGGTCTGGTGCAAGAGCAAGATTGTCACACACCATCCTGTCCGTCTACAACACCTCCATCCTCACCTGAACCGCCTCCACCTCTCCTGCCCCCTTTCTTCGCCAACCTTGCCTCTGCCTGCCCTGGTGCCTCCACCTGCCTGGTACCAATCCACCGACCTGCCACCTACCGGGTACCTACCGCCCCCCTTTCCCGCACACCACTTGACCTAAATACCGCCCTCTCCGTTCCATACTCGAATACCCTCCGCCTCATCGCCCATGCGTCACCTTCCCGGCTCCAAACCGTGCTACTACCTCGGCTCTGGTGATTTGATTTTCTCCGCTACCAAGTAGACTCGAAGCCAGTCAACTCAATCCGTGTTGCCGCCGTCAATCCGCCCGGATTCGCTCGATTTTCATCGTCGGCGGCGCGTAGTCTCGCCATTTCTCCGCCGCTGATAGCCACCGACCTACCTACCTACCTCCCTCGTTCCGGGTAACACCAGCCCAGCCAGCCTCAACACTCGTCCCACACCGCTCACGACACGCACGGAATCCACGAAAACGTTCCGCCTAGCTACCAGACGAGCGAGCCGGACCAATCGATAGGCGCGCTCCCTGCCTCGCCAGCCCTGTCCACCTCCTTCGACGCCGGCTCCGGGCAAGCATTACACTCTCTTTCTGCCAAATCACAACTCCAGACCTCGCCTTCCAACCCTTTAGAGAGAACATCTCGCCGGTCCGCCTCCGCTCGCCCACACCGGCGCCGTTCCATTCCATTCCACTAGCGCCAACCAGTAGCAACCACAGCCGCCCACGAGGCTCGAGGCGCTGCACGCTCGCTGTCCATTCGTTCCTGCGAGCCCTCGCATATCGCACACAGCCACGCAATCCGCTCTGCCCGTCGACGCTCTCTCCAAATAGGCTGTCAGCACCACCCGAGGACTCGGCCAGCGGCTCGCGGTGGGACGTCGCCGAGGGGCCTTCGGTCTTGGTGCGTGCGATGTGGGGGGTTGGCGGATCTTGAGAGATTCTGCGCCGCCGGGATCGAAGCCTGCAACGAGATACTTGACGAGAACCGGGCACCTGCGGTCAACAGACCCCTCGCCCGCCATCGACAGGCAGACAGACAAGGCCGTACGACAACAAAGATCCCTCTCGGCATTGGCACCCTGCCCTGCTCCCCGGCAGCCGCCCACCATCAACCCCCACGCATTTTCCCCCGCTGCTTTCCTTTTTTTGCCTCTCCAACCCCCGCCCTCCCTCTGGCATGGGCATGGATTCTCGTTTCGTGGCCAGCCGGGAGGATCTTTACAATGTCCAGATGGAAGTGAAGCAGTTACAGGCCACCCAGCACAACACCACGGAACGTCTCCTACGGGTTGAGAGACGGCTGGCCGAGGACGCGGCCGTCAAGTCGGTCTGGGCCACCTCGCCGTTCCCCAGCGCCCTAAGCGGCACCCCTCAACACGGTGTGTATCCCATGCGACATGGATGTTTTGGCGTCGCCTGCCCGATCGGGACTAACATGGCAACCAGGCCCCCTCCAAATCCCGCCCGGCGACGTGTTTGACGAGTTCGACGAGCATGGCCAGAACCTACTCAGCTCCCTACACCTAGATGCCGAGGACGAGCCCATCCGACGCGGGGCTGCGTCGAGGGCGAACAGCGTCCGATTCGATGAGAGTGCGCTGCAAGGCGCCAACTGGGGCCAGAGCACGCGGCAGTCAGGCGACTTTGCTCCCATCCGGCCCAGCAGCGGCTTCGGCATGATGGAGCGGTCTCTCTCTCATAAGTCGGACGGCCGACACAGCTCCGCCGGCCACTCGGTGCACTCGTTGGCCTCGGGTCGAGGAAGCAGCCTGGGACTGGACACACATTTTATGGGTGTTGGGCGTGAAGACGATTCTCCACAGGACATCCCTGCGCCGCCTCCCGGCCTTCTCGTTTTGGGCTCGGTCCCCGCCATTGTGAGGTGCTGGCTGTCGGAGAACTTTGCTCACAACACGCTGCTCTACGCAGATGTCTGTTCAGGGGCGCAACGCTCGACGCTGGACTACTCTCTCGCGAAGGAGCTCGGGCTCGAGCAAGACATCCAAAAGGGCCCAGACAGCGTCAGCCGCCTGACGCTGACGGTCTATCTGGCCGAGGCCATTGTAGCCCAGTCCAACTCGACGAGATCGCCGGCCCCGGGCCCTAACATACCGTGCATGACGGTCAACTTTGAGATGACGGGAATAGAGCAGGTGGAAGGCCACGAGGCGGGGAAGGCCATCCGGATCTTTATTGGCACCGACGCTCTGCGTGCCCACAGCGCCGATCTCCTATTTTCCCAGAATCTGATGACTCTGTACAGCAGAGACCGAGACAAACTATCGGTTCCGTTCGTCAGGCCTGAGGACGACTCGCTTTTTCGGTTCCTGGCGACAACAAATCTTGTGCCCGAGAAGCCCAAGCTAAATGCATCGGCCCCCGAATTCATCCTGAATAACACCAAGCCGCCGCCGCCTGCTGGAGAACAAGACGCAAACTTGCAAGCCCTGACCGAGAAGGAGGTCAAGGGAGAAACCGGTTCCCCGGGGCTCCCACATGACCAGGATTCTAACTTCGGCCCTTCGAGCGAGCATTCCGAGAGCGGCGCCGAGAGCGAAAGTGTTTCCAGGGACAAGGTCAACAACAACACGGACCACTCGGGCAGCGAAAAGGAAGTACCGCCGTCGGCCGCGGAGAGCGCGCGGCGAGACTCGACCGGTATCTGGGGCTCATGGCGGAACAGCGCGACGAACGGGGGTAGTGGTGGCGGCGGCGAACATGGTCAACGCGCCGAGAACGGGCTGAGTGGCTACCAACCGGCTGGGCGCAGCCGCATGAAGGTGCTCAAGCCCAGCAAGTCGCTGAACTCATCTTCGACGCGGCCAGGAGCGCCGTTCGAGTCGCCAGCCGGCACGCGGTCGATAAATGAGCACAGGCGGAAGAGCCATGGCGGCGTCGAGAGCGCCCCCGCGAGTGCGATGTCGGCGACTGGGAGCACAGTCCGCTGGGAGAAGCGAAGCGTCAGCGGCACCGTCGGTAGCAACATCGGGATGAGCGCCAAAGAGGCGAAGGTCCAAAGCGCAACCCTCGAAAACCGGAACCCGTCGTCCACCCTGCCGCGGTCTGTCAACCCCGTTGGAGGAGCCTCTGCCTTTTCCTGGATGACTCCTACGTCGAAGCCCAAGACGCCTACCTTTGCCGAGTGAGCAAAGGCTGGCGCGCGCCTAGTTTCTCTGTCAGTCCCTTGCGTTTTCTCAACACCTCTTGTCAACACTAGCCAGCCTTCCTCTTCGTTGTGTTGTCCGTACTCCAAGCCTCTCCATTCGAAACAAGGGAGGCTTCTGTTATTGTAGCTCCTGGGTCTTTTTCGCTCAGCTGGTCATGAGAGGACGGAGAAGTTCACGGTCCGACTGGGTGAGACAGCCAGACACTGTTCTTGTTCCTCGACAACACACCATTTCACTCTTGGAAGGATCCTCGCCACGACGACTGTCGGTGTCGTGAACTCGAAAGCGAAGGAATGAAGAAGTAAATACATAACTAGAAGAAAGAGAGGAGACAAAGAAAAAAAAAAAAAGACGATAAAAAAAAATAAAGAGCCAAATTTCGAGTTAAATATGGTTATCTCTACGCGCTGACACGCCGCTGCCACAGAGCCGAAGGGTTGGAAAAGAGTTTGGAAGGGCGTCTATATCCATGGCATGCAACCAACTCCCCGACGAACAGCATACACGAGAGTGTGGTGTGTCGGCTCTTTTTGGCAACATATCATGCTAGGAAATTAGTAGCCACAGAGGCACGTTGCTAGACAGAGCTAGCTGCGGGTGCTCGATAAGTGGTGGCAAGTGAGAGAAATAGGTAGGGTATACAGGCACCCCAGATAGGGCTTCACATCTTCGCCGGGTGCAGCGACCTCAGGACGGCGGCGGTGTCGGTCGACGTCTCCTTGACGAGCCCGACGATGGCGCGGAACTCGGGCACGGCGGCGTCGCCCATGACCTCGTACAGCCAGGCCTCGCTCGACGTGACGACGGCGCCCTCGGCGCGCAGGCGGGCCAGGGCTAAGGGGACCTCCTCGCGATTGCACGAGCTGACGCCGTCGGCGAGCACGTGGACGCGGTGGCCGGCCCGCAGCAGGTCCAGCGCCGTCTGCGTCACGCAGATGTGCGACTCGATGCCCACGATGGCGATGGATGCCGTCGAGTCGCGGGGGATGTCTCGCTTCAGCGCGTGCTCGATGGATGGCGTCCACATCGAGAACTTGGTCTTGTCCGAGTGCTCGCGCGTGAGGGGGCCGGCGGCTGCCAGGAGGCGGTCCAGCTCCGGGACGGTGGGGCCTAGCCGGGCGCGGTTCTGGGTCGTGGCGTAGATGGGGATCGAGAGGAGCTGGGCGGCCTTGAGGGCCTTTTGTGCGGTGAGGACGCTGCAGGGTTCGTTTGAGGTCAGGGGGTTGGGTCTTAGATATCTAGCCCTGGTTGAAGGGCAGCCGGCCGCGGTCCGCAGCACATAGCTCACACTGGGCCGGGATGCCAACCGACTTACACCTTGTCGAATTCCCAGATGGCGTTCCTGAACTTTTCTTGGATATCGCACACGCTGGGTGGATAGGCCTGTCAGTATCGGCTGTCCACGTTCACATGGCCGGAGACAAAGGGAGGGAGTGAGAGACGGCCACAAACTAACAATACGACGGGGTTTTCTATAGATGACATTGACGACGGATGAGGGCGATCAGGTTAGTTGGAAACTTGGAATCTGCAAAGAGGCTCTGCCGGGCCTGCACGGTCGAGCAAGCACAAGCGTGTCAACGGAGCTTCCAACGCACCCAGTCGCCGGGCCGTCCCCGAGGCTGCTTGGGTCGCCATGGCAGCGATGCCGGAGGGGGCCAGAGGCCGCTGGTGACGGAGGGGAGGAGGCTGGCGGAGACGAGAGGACAGCGCGGGTCTGGCGAGGGCCGGCAGTGTGGCCGAGGGCGGCAGGTGTCTCATCTCAGTTCTGGTCGGGCTCTTGCTATATGATGCGACTACCGTGACGCCAAAGCCATCGACGCACGTGGAATTGCTCGCTGCGAGACCGCCCGGAAGCTGTCATCCGGCTTTCTTTAGCTGGATGCAGGTGTGCCGAGGCACCGAAATCGGGGCGACTGCGGGGGTGGGTCCAGCGCCACGAGGCCTACAGGATCGCCCTGTGCTTGGCGGAATCATGGATCAATGGCAGTGTCTGACCTCGGCTGCCGCGCCACTAGACTCCAGTCGTCGACAGGAAACCATAAGACATAACCAGTGTTATTCAACTATCTACTATAATTGATGACTCCGACTCAATACAGGTAGAGATTGGCTGGCCTTTAAGCCGGCGTCACTGTCCGCCACGACTCAAAGTAGGGGGTGGGTGATGATCCAGACGAACTATTCGATAGGAATCCCAGCCGACAGGGGAAAAGGCCCGGAGCGACCCGCCCCGGCTGGCAAATACCTGAGAAGACATGGATGTGTATGCCCTTCTCCTGATATCATCATCTTCAAACACTATACAGGAACATCACGCGGCGGTCACGCCCTCCGTTGATCGTTGATGCGCCTAGACCCGCGCCTCTCAAGTCTCCCTCAAGTCAGTGTTGATGACGAGGTCGTCCCTGCCCTTAATGTGGATCACAATGGTGAGGCCTTCGAGCCCGAGTTCGTCGTCCGTGTGGCCCAGCGCCGCATGGGCTTCTTTCCATGCCAGGTCCGACGCCCGCAGGTCCGACATGGTCATCCTCAGTTCGTGCACCTCGGACGCCAAGACAAGGTACCGCTCCTTCCAGACGCACTCGTGGCCCTCTAGCGTCGCATCGGCCGTATGGACTCGCACAGCCTCCTCGCCCTTTGCTGCCCTGCCGTCGCTGGCCTGGACATCCGTCGACGGCTGGGCCGTCTCCTATCCGGCCCGCCCCTTTCGAGGGGCGGGTCCGGTGGTGCTCTGGAGGTCTTGTTTACGCAAGCCCTCCTCGGACCGTTGCCACGCATGCGACCCAGTCCCCTCGCGACGGAATGCCCTGGAGCTATCGTGCTGCTGGGAAGACTGGACGTGGTGGTCGTGGTGCTGCTCGTGTTGATGGCGATGGTGATGTTGATTATGTTGATGCTGATGTTGATGCTCCTGACGATAGTTATGCTGTTGATGCTGCTCACGATGGTTATGTTCTCGATGTTCACGTTGTTGTTCGGATTGTTGTTCACCATGCTGCTCGTGTTGCTCCCGATCATGACGATGATGCTCATCCTGCTGCTTCTGACGATCGTTCTGCTTCTGATACTGCCTATGCTGCCGGGATTCAGCACTGTCCCCAAGGCCGCGTCCCGCAACCGGCCTGTCTCTGTCGCCGCTATCCAGTTCGTGCGACTCTTCCAGCAGCGTTCGCTCTGCCTGAGCTTTCCGACTCTCCGGTGTCTTCTCTTCGGCAGAAGGCTTAGTTGAGCCCAAGCTGGCTTTCGTCTGTTGCTCGGTTGAAGGCTTCTTCTGCTGTTCGTTCGAAGCTGTCTTCTGCTCGGTCGAAGCATTCTTCTTCTGCTGCTCAGCCGAGGATGTAGGTGGCGCACCCACTACCTAGGCACCGGCAGCGCCAACCCTAACACCCACCGCGGCGGACCCGGTTTGCGCAGGGGAACCGGTGCTTCTGTTGCTCATCGCAGCGGGCTCTGCCTGTGGCGTCACAAGAGTCGCCTGCTTCTGGGCCCCAGTACCTGTGGCAAGCCTCTGCGGCTGTGCCTGCTCTGGGACCAGAGCTGATACTTGCTTTGGGACTCGCTCTGGGCTCTGCTCTGAGGCTTTCTCTGGGACCTTCTCTGGGGCTTGCTCCGAGACCCTTTCTGGCTCGCGCGACTGTTCTCGTAAGTTCGTCTGCCTCTGTTCCGCATTCCGAGAGTGAGCAGCATTGTCTCGAGCAGAGAATTCATGCTCGCCGCGCGCAAGCCCACGACTGGTGTCTTCTCGCAGTCCCATCCTGCCGGCCAAGCCCGTTGCTTGCATGGCATTTGACTTGGCACCCTTGGTCCGCTGCTCCGTCTTTTTCAGGGTAACCCAATCGCGTCTCTCGGGACCCTTTCTCTGGGCAGGCGGCCTGGGTCTTGTGTGGGCAAGCCTGGCCCGAATATCCCCGAGGTTGAGTGCCGGATCGCGGTCCGCGCTGTCATGCACTTTCGAGGTGGCAGCGCCATCTCGGCCCATGTTGGATTCTGATGTGCGCTCTTCTCCAGCCTTGCGCCGCTGCGAGGCTTCAGCCCCCTCGAGGGTGCGGTGGCCCCTCTGCTTCAGGTCCGCCAGGATGAAGGGGTTATTCCGGACGCGGTCCTCGCCGGTGCGCAGAGGACGGATCCCTGCTGGGGGCATGGCCTGAGATGCCGCGCTCAGGTGATCTTCGTGGCGGAGCTGCTTGCTCGACGTAGCCTCGTAGCCTGTTGCCGTTTCGTCTCCTAGGGTCTGCATGCGGCTTGCGTTGGCGGCGTTGCCCTCTAGGGAAGCCTGGGTTCCGTGGTTCCCAGACAGTGCATTGTAACGTCGCTCTGAGGCAGCCGGGATCGCGCACATGCACGTCCGGCAAAGGGCATGGCCGCATTCGTGACAGAAGTCCGATGCGGGTGTGATGGCGCCGCAGACATGACAAAGTCGTGGTGTCTTCATTGTGACGACGGTACGAGGGGCGGATTCAATGGATGTATTGGTGAGATGCTTGTGGTTCTTTGACTTGGCTCTAGTGAGATAGCCCGGGACGGCCAGTGAAGAGTGAATGTAGATATCTGTATGCTTTGGATATAGATAAAACAGAGTGCCGGTGTGTCTGGCACTCGGTAGCCCAGAGGCAGTTGGGCTGGTTGGATCAGGTCTTGCGAAGCCGGTAACCCACGGCTCCTGCTTTCTTAATCCATGTCGATACCACTTTAGTGGGTGGAAGTTGAAGCAGCGACTTCCGTCGAGGATGGCAGTAGGAACCATCCATTTGATCATGCGGACTCATCAGGCAAATATGGAAATTGGCAGCTACGTACCTAGATATTTTCAGGTACGTAGGCAGGTGCCAGTTAGCGTGTTGATGTCACCCCAAGAGAAGCGGATGAGTTGCTCCAGAATTCTTAGTTCCACGGGCAGCACCTGGTATGTGACCTGGTCGCATCTTGAGTGAGGGGGGTGCGCCCTCTTCACCTGATGTACCGCAGGAGGACAAATTTCTGCGCCAGGGTTTCCGAAGGAGACGAGAGACAACAACTAAGTCCGCAGTAGGCAATAATTGGTCCCGGAGAGCGGGCAATGACAAGAATGAAGGCATCTTTTTCAATGACCAGAGTATACTACAAGGACGGGTTGGGCATGTCTATGACAGAAGTCTATTTCAGAACAGCTTGCAGACTCTCGAGCACCTAGTTAGACAAAGCCCATGTTAGCACGCCGCACCTGATATTGGTGGGGCTGAGCGCTCGGTTCCAAACTCACCTCCAGCTCAATCTTGGCCTCTGCAATGTCCTGCTCGCTTCCGCTGCCGTTGGCCACCTTCTGGGCCTCGGCGATCTGGGCCTTGACGGCATCGGCGCTGAAGTCCTCGAGGGGAAAGCCCTCGACGGCGTTGATGCTCATCTGCGAGTTGGGCTGGACGATGGCGAAGCCGCCCGACACTGTAACGGTTGCGCACCATGGTTAGTCATGACGGAGGCGGGTTTGGGAAAGGCGGCTGGCGACGTCGGGAGCCGCCAGAGCGACGGGCATGGGTGATAACGCACGGAAGAACTGCTTGCTGCCCCCGCTCTCCTCAACGACCTCGACCAGGCCGGGCTTGAGCTGCTCCATCGAGGGGACGTGGTTGGCCAGGACGCCCATCTCGCCCGACTCGGCGGGGATGTTGACTTGCACGACATCCTGGGACTTGTATATGGACTGCGTGGGCGCAAGTTGAGCGTTAGCCTCTGCGGCTCGGGCGGGACACTCGCGATGCTGCTCGTGGGCTTTGTTTGGCATCCCAACTGAGGGGAGATGTGGGCACCATCATACCTGGTGGGGAAGCGACAAGCTCAGCTTGATCTGCTCTGTGGGTTAGCATTGGGATTGCCTGATGGGCGCATCGCAGAACATAGCAAAGACAGAAAAAAAAGTCGCGCTTGGGGCCGGGGAAAGCTCGCCTTGTCGGAAACGGCCTCGGCATAGCCTCTCCGCTGCAGCGGTACTCGGACGGCTGACGGGCGGGCCCGGAGGGCTGCACGGGCGACACGGAGCGAGTTCATGGTTATGTCGTCGGCCAATTGGCTGGGTTGGGATATTGACCTCTGTTGCAGAGACGGACGTCGTCGACGGAGAGATCGGTGAAATATGCTGCTCGACAATTTGCCGTGGCCCGCTGAGCCGATGCTTCGATAACGTGACTTGAAACGTGATCTCACGGGCTGGTTCATGCGCAAATCTCTGTGCTCTGGCCAGCCACACAACACAAGTGAGCCACTCACGTTCACATAAAAAAAAAACGGGACACAGAGGGAAAGTGACTTCGGTAGAAGTTTTTATTCCCCTCCCAATCCCTCAGTTTATCAGGAAAGAAAAAAGGAAAATTAATGCGAGTGATCGCACGGGCTTCTAATTTACTTCTATGTATTTTTCAAAGTATTAAACTGCGCAGAACTACACCCTTTTGGAAGGTTGCTTATTCGTGTCGATGTACTAGCAGGAGTGCCACCTTCTGGTGTCCCGTTTTTTTTTTTATGTGAACGTTCCACTCTACCATTGTGGCAGACACAACAAATTTGCCCATCTTGTAAGTCATGTTCATGTCACGTGCTGGCGCATCTTGAGTTTGCGGAAACCTGCAACAACAAGAATCAGCTCAGTTGAAGAGAGGTTGGAGAGGGGACGGCCGCATCCGACTGGGACGGATGTGGCCCTGCCCGTCCTCTCGGCCCAATGATCCCCAGCGCATAGAAAATGGCGAAATAGGATCTCCCCTCCTCTCCCATTTCATAGCACCCATGGCAACAAACATGTTCGCATCACCAGCCACGCCGAATGCGGTCCGTTATGCGCGAATTCCCCTGAAGCTCCAGACTCGCATGTCTCCAGCGCACAGGGCAGACGCCTGCGCGCTCATCCCGCTAAGCCTCGCCGGCGACGCCGTCATTGAACCTAGCTTTTGTATTTCGTGATTTACTTACGACATTGTCGCCCCTGAGAGAAACCCCCGGGTGGCTCACTCGGGCTGTTTCATCAGGCAGGGGATCGCTGTGGGGCATACTCTCCCACGAGGACGGGGCCAGACCTGGTCGGCTGGCGGTGGCCTGAAGCCTGAAGCCAGATGCAGCGACGTTACTTAACCTTCGGCTGCGCTAGCCTTCGTCGCTCGAGCGGAAAACAAGATTCCAACTTGTCCGGCTCGGATTAGTTTGCCCACTTGCCTGCCGGATTGCTCCCTCTCAACTTGGCCTGCATTTGTCGAGGTGGTGGGCACCTGGGTGAGGGTATTCGTGAGTGGTCGGCTCGGCAGCCGACCATATTCCACTCTCGATATCACGTCGGGTTGGCCAACACAGACACACACACTCTCTCTCTCTCTCGCCCTGTCACTCTTTTGCTTTGTCTTATAAATACAAACAAATATGCACTGGACAAGCTTTACCCGCCCGGCGCCCGCAAGTGGCGGGACGCCGAATGCAACACGAGACCCGCCAAACACAGCATGAGCTGCGTTCCATGTGAAGGACAGCGGCGGCGACGCCGCGCCCCCCGCGTTTCTCCTCGATGGGGGGCCCTTCATGTATGCTGCCCAGCGCGCCATTGTCCGAAAACGGCAAGCCGGGGCCAGGGAGGTGCGGGGTTGGGTTGAGCTGGAGATCGCCCCCGGCCCATCATCGCCAATCGCCCTGATGATCTCTGCGCCGACTGGGCGCGACTGACCTGCCCTTAGCTTGCACCTATATACGCGTACCACGTTTCAGTATCGACAGCACCAGCCCACCAGGCGGGAACCAGCTGCGCGAGCAGATGCCTCTCGTCTTGGTCACCAACCAAATATGCGCGATGATGTGATTTTCCTTCTTTTCAGCAAGTCCTTCTCCTAGCTCCATCGGCCTACCTTACCCAGTGCCAACCTCCTTCCAGGATCAACGGTGATCAGAAAGAGGTCATGCCCCCAAAAGCCACGCAAAGACCCTTTGGTTGACACAAGCTTCGCGAGCGGCACGTGGGTGGAGGCTAGCACCACAGCTGCAGCATCCACCCAAACGCGCTGACATGGGGTTTCCTCTCACAGCCCGCACATCACATGGCCCCACCGCTGCTGCAGCAGGCGACGGGGCAAACAAGGGACGCCGGGGTACCAGGATGTGACGATATGGTGTTCGGACGGATGGGGCGCGAGGGATATTTCTTTCCCTCCGCTGGAGACCTGGCCGCATGGGACAGCTGGAGAGGGTGACGTCGGCGAATCTCACAGCCGACTCCGATACCCAAGGCCAACCCGGCCCTCCAATCGTGCGGTGCTGTGCTGTGCTGTCATAGCACCAGGAGCAGGCCTCTGGGCTGTTGTTGTTACGGCATGCGAAGATTAATCAATGGACGGAGAACCCATCCACCCGCCACCCATCCATCATCCATCCACTCGCCCGCCCACCCACACTCGCACACACACCCAGCCATGACACGCTCAGCCATGCCGGCCGCGTCCTCTCCTTTTGCGGGCAAGGGGCCGATCGGGAGCGAGTCATCGGACGGACGGCTAGGTTTTTTTTTTTTTTTTTTTTTTTTCTGCCGACGACCAGACCAAACAAAATAATCGACACACTCCCTTCTCTCCTACTGGACCCCCCTTCCGGGCCCGGGCGACGTGATGCGAGCGGTCTGTTTCTGCGCTCTGAGCACAGCTCACAGCTGCAGCCACTAGGCGAGCAGTGCTGCGCCGTGTGCAGAGCTCAGCGCTGGGGGTGGAGACCTGCAAAACATGACACCAAATCGCCATCCTCGACGGCCCAAACTAGTAGCTCCCTGCATACATAAGTTCCGCGTAATTACTGCAGTTGCGGTAACGATGTTTGTCTGCAATGTAGGAGAGAGGGGGAGGGCATGGGTTGGAACGCGAAAAAGGGTCCTAGGGATCGGCAAGCCACAGGCCACGGGGAGCAATGGATGGAGGAAACGGAACGCGGCACCGTGCCGGTGGCGCCACATCGTTGTTTCAACCCTTTTTTCTGCTTCTTGGTTTTTATTTTGGCGTCTTGCGTGGTCCGTGCGATGTTGTGCGCGCACGCCTACCTGCAGGCGGGTGTCCTTTTCCTTGTGTCCGTCCCTATCCGTTTCATTGCCCTAGCGGCATCACTGGCCTATTGAACTCAACCAGGTGGACCAAGGCCCGGTGCTGGCATGTCCGTCTCTGGTGCTGGGCGACGGGTAATGTCGGTTTCCTGTTTTTCCTTCTGGTGTCTCCCTAGTTCTTGGTTCCCGTGCCAGATGAGCTCATCGCTCGAGGCGAGCAGCCTGTCAGCTAGTCACCCAGTGTGTCAGTTCTGTTATTTGGCGCAGGCTCCGAAAGACTGCATCTGCTCACCACCGGCACACACATGCCTTGCTCAATGCGACCACACATCTTGATGCGTGGGTGTGGGATGGGGTGGGGGTAAGGTCGGAACTACTACCTCGACCAGCCCTCACCCCACATCGCGTATACGCACGCACATGGGCAGGTGGGTACGAGGTCGTTATGTAGATGTAAGTAAGTGCCCGCACCTCTTCCGAAGCTCGCCGGGATTCACTCGGGGTTCCATCCGGCCCTGATGCTACGGAGGCCCCTAGGGCTACCCCCAGGCTGTACCTACCTAGCTGGACGTGCTAGAGTACGTGTGCCAGTGGGACGCAGAGTGGATAGCACGAGCTGCACGCACACCGTTCGGCACATCCAGATTCACCGCTTAATTGGGGGTGGGAACTGGAAGCCCGCGGGCTCCTGAGCGGTCTGGCGTGCCAGACGCGCAGCTCCGAGATGCAAAAGCTTAGGTTATCCTGTTTGACAGCAGCATGGTGGAACGTCGGGGCTCAACCGCATCACGCCTGCTTTGCTGACGACGCGAGGGACTAGGCATGGTGTGCCGCTGAGGAGAGGGTAGCGTCCTGCGCCAATTCCGAGCGGTCAACTGGGTCAACACAGCTGTCAGAGCAGTCCGGAATGACAGCACAGCACCTCCAGATTAATTATCCTCTAGCCAAGGGCACCATGGAATTGGAATCGCGGCGCACGTTGCTAGACAGGGGCGGTGTCTGGCTGGGGCGCGCGCTGAAGACGGCGGATCGGTTGAAGGAAATTAATGCCTCCCAATAGACCAAAACAACGGGCGGGCTGGCTAGACCGATCGCGGATGGCCGCTTCTAGAATGTATTCGGACGACACATGTGCATGGCCTTTCCCAGTCCGGCGGTCAGTGTCGAAGGGGGTGCCATAGTTGCAAGCGAAGCGAAGCACAAAGGCTTTGCGAAAGGTTGCCCCCAGTCCCCCGTCCTCGTGTGTTTTACCACGTTGGCAAGGGCCAATACAAACAGGAGACGTAGGAATTGTCAGCACACCAGGCCTTACTACGCAGAGCCGGTACCCGTACTGTACCGGACCGAGGCAAATGCCACTTCCCAATCCCTCCCCCGCGGGTGATTCATGTCTGACTCCGCAACTTGCCGCTGAAAATCTTTTTCTCTTTCAATGAATTGAAGCATTGGGGCACGCAGGTGGGACCCTCGCACTCCTCAATATTTTGCGACCCAGTTGGTGTCGACGGGTCGATCGCAGCTTCATGTGGCCGGGTGGGCCCCCCATGCACACCAAGACGGTCTAGTGATGGGTGAACGTGCGGGCAGGCAGTTGAGCCGCCTGGTGCGTCGTTGGCTGCGCGCGTGTGGACGCGGCAGTGGAGGTATTCCGTGCTACCTGGCTGGCTCAGTACTGTGCCATTTTAGCGCGATCCTGGCCTACGGTGCACCTACAGTGCGGGCTCCTTTAGTGACGTACCCACCAGCGAATTGAGGAGTTTGCATCCATCGGAAGGGGCGAAATTCCGCAGTGGTCAGCTTGCCTCGCCCAGCCCAGCTGCCCTTTCGCACATCGTCCATTGGAGTGGGAAGGCCTTTCGTCTTCACCGTCGGCTGGACCCTGCATTGTTGTTTCGTCGTGCAAATGCGGCTGGGGGCCATTCAGGAGCCCAGCATTTGATTTGGATCGGCGTGCCAACCTCAAGAGGCGTCACGGTCAAAAAGAGGAAAGAAAAAAGGAAGGAAAAAAAGAAGGGAAAAAAAAAAAGAAGAGGAAAAGGGAATTTCGCTCGGAAGGACCCAGCCGTTAGGAGCAAGTCAGGGGCCCCCTGGACCCTAGTCCCTTTCTGGCTCGACACCGGTGTCTGCGAAAGAAAGGCCGGTGCTAGTGCGGTACGATTGATGATAAACACAACCACCCCTCCCACCAACTCCCGCTGCTGACCCTGGGTTTTCTGGCCATCGTCAATTTCTCTTGCTTGTGGCCAAACCCCGTCTGGCGGCGAGTCGAGGCCACAACGCTGCCACTTTCCACGGCTTTGTCACACAACTCTTTCGTATTCAAACTTTTATTTCATCTTTCCAACCCACCCGCTTCCGAATCCCAAGTTGGCACGGACGACCAGACAAACAGACAGACACCCTCGTCCGCACCCACGCAGCGAGAGACAGAGGAACGCATCCTCCCACACAACCTACTCGCACCCTTCTATACCTCACCACCGACCTGTCGCCTGCTCTTGACGATGATCTCCATGTTATAGCGAGACGGTCCTTAGGGACACTACCGATAGTCGTGGATATCTCCTCCGACTGCACAGCTTCTCAGCAACGGACATCGTCCAGATCTGCTGTTTGCCGTGCACTACATTCCACTCACCTCACCGCACTTGGAACCTTTGCTAGCATTGGTCCATCCGCGATAGTAAGACTGCTCCGGATCTGACTATTTCTTAAGTGCCTTGTCCTCCGTCGACAACAACAAGGACCGGGCACACGAGAACTTTCTCCTGCTTCGCCTCATCACTTGCACGGAATATACCCAATCTGGCAGTGTGGGCCATTCTTGTTCATCATTCTTGACCATATCATCCTCTCTTCTACTCGCATTTAATCCTCTTACTACTCACGAGGCTTTTCTTCCCCTTTGTTCTCGTCACCGGACCATTTCCATTCTTTCTTCTTCCCTTTGGAGCAAGCATAGGAAACAAGTCATACCGGCAATGCAGAACCACAAGCCACAAGATTTCCCCTCGGCGAGCCTGCTGGCCTTGCACGCCAGCACGCCCGCCGTGGCTTCGAAGGCAGAAGAAGAGCCATCTACTGATGCCGACGAACCCCCAGACGAACGTCCCCTGGGACTGTCTCCAACATCCAAGCGCTTCCAGAAGTCGACCGTCCGCCGGGCGCCCGAGTGCTACCCGTCCCTGTTGACGAAGGCTCTTCAGAGCCACTCTGAGGACGACTCCTTCGAGGGTCCAGTGGATCTGCGTCGGAGTTCCAGGCGCCGGCGCTCGCTTGCTAGCAACATCAGCGTCGCCTCTACCGCCGATCTCAGCTGCGATACGGCCCTAACCACGCCGGCTCGTACAAGCTCGCCGAGCCCACGTCTGCCTCAGGAGTCGTTCACTGCCGACGCGGGACTTGTTGCCGTCAAGGCATCAACGCCAACTGACGTCGCTCCTCAGAATGGAGAGAAGAAGCGGTGCATATCGTTTGCCTGCGCCGCCGCGCCGCAGCGCCGTGCTCCATCAGAGGTAGTGGCGCCCAAGCCTGTCCCAACCATCGTTGCACCCAAGCGGCCCTGCATCAAGTTTGCCTGTGTTGCTGGGCAGCCAGACACCCCGCAGCAAGCCGCTCCGAAGACCCGGGCCTCGGAGGGCAACGTGACGCTGTCTGCAGCTCCAAGGAAAATCCGCTCACCCTCGACGAACTCCCGCTCCAACCGATCTGTCACGCCCAAGAGATCGTCAAACAACAACGCCACCGTTCGTTTCCGGAATTTCCTGTCGGCCGGCCCGAACGATCTCAAGGACGAGGCCTCTCGATTTCACGAGTTTGCAACTGACGAGGTCCAGGAGGATGACTGGATCCGCCAAGACACCGTGAATGCGCAGCGAAGGTTGACCATCGAGGACACTCTCCAGATGGAGCTGGCCATCAGCCGGCTTGGCAAGGAGGCTGAGGAAGAGGCCGAGCAGGAAGAGGCGGATGCCGGTGAGGCTGATCTGGCAGACGACGCGGACGATATTGACGACGACGACGACGATGATGAGGCTGGTGACGACGAGGAAGATGTCGACCTTGATGACGCCTGGGCGGGCGATGATGGGTCGGAATACGAGTCCTCGGAAGGATACCGCACCGACGAGGAAGCTGGATTTGCCGAGTCCGATGACGACGACGACGACGGGCTGGTGCTGTGGTCGACCAGCGGCCATTCAGCGGCTACCAAAATTGCCGCCGGCTCGTTCCAGCGTCGTGTCTCCCTCGGCGATCTCTCGGATTCGTCTGCCTTCTCTCCCGGCCATGCGACGTCGTCCCGGCGCAGGGTGTCGCGCTCGTCACCTCGTACCGCTGTCCGCCCTGATACCCCTGACCTCCCCGACAGCACCGATTTCGTGTGCGGGACCCTGGACGAGGATCGACCACTCGAAGAGGCGTACCTGACTTGCATCAATGCTCGCAAGACTGAGAAGCTCCGCCTGATTCCGCAGGACATCGACCCTAGCTTCCCGACCTCGGAACCCGAGGACGAGGACGACGAGTCGTTCAGGCCCCTGCGCCGGAACAGCGAGGAGCATGTGTGGCTTCACGGTGAGATCGAGGGCCTTGACCTGGACGACGATCACGTCGAACGGCGCAAGAAGAAGGTCGACTCGCCCAAGCGCCTGCACTCTCCTCCTCCGAGGGCCCGAGGCAGGTCGCCGCCTCCCCGTCGTCTGTTCGACCGGCACTCGCCGCCTCGCCGGCTGCGATCCCCGCCGCCTCCTCAGTCTACTGTCTCTCCCCACGCGTCTCCAATTCACGGTGGTCAACGAGTCACCTTCAAGGCGCTGGCCTTCCGCCCCGGCCTGACCCACACCAAGTCACTACCCAGGGCGCCCGCCCTGATGGGACACCTCAAGTCATCGCATCACCGCAAGAAGCCCGCCGCGGCCTCCAAGGAGGGACACGTTCGCGGAGCCATTGACATTGTCAAGGGCTTGGAGCAGCGGCGTCAGCGCCGCAGGGAAAAGTTCAAGGAGAAGCAGTGCAACCGTGCCCGGAAGGGACTGGCACACGAGCGGCGTCCGCAGCCCGGCGAGGGAGCCGAACGGATGAGGGAGCTGGGCTTGCTGATGGCTGGCAAGCTCAGCCCAAGAAATTATGTTCTTTCCGTCTGATTTGGGCATCATCGTCCTCATCGCCGGATCGTCATTCATCATTTATCTTTTGTCGCTTATATCATCATTCAAGGCGCATCATCGGGAAGGGGGGCATCGCACAACAAGGAGTTGCAAGCGAAACGGGAGGCCAGCATTGAATTTACCATTTGATTTCCTCTTTTTCCTTTGGTGGCAACATAATCTTTTTCTGTCTTTTTCTTATTGCCTTTACCACTCTACGCATCTTTAGTATCACGTCGTCCTTTCCTATCCTCTTCTGATTTCTCTTCTTCCGATCTCTCAAGCTTGAGTTTTCGTCCGTACATATATTGAGACTTGGGAGGTTCTTTTTTTCTGCTCTCTTTTTCTCCGAGCCTCTTTTTGCCGATCACGAACGCTCTCCGGCATTTAAGCATCTTCCCCTGGGTGGCCCCATTGCTTCATACACAATGCCTTCTGCTGTTCCACGCATTCAAACCAGTCATCGCGCGCATTTCACAATTCTGATACCCGTGCATGGGGAGCGAGGGTTGCAGTCATGGAATCTTGCATTCAATCAAGGGTGGCTTTTCCCCATGTTTCCCTCTTCTTCCTTTCTTCTTTCTACTTTTCTTGGCGGTGCATTGGCTGGACATCGACTCGGAACCAAGCCGATCTTTGTAGGTAGCCCGGGATGGATGAGGGGGTGTTTGAGAAATTGATCGCATTCCCTCGTGAACCTTGAGATCCTCGATTATACTTGTCCGTCTTCACGTTGTTGCTTTATATTCAAATTGCCGCCGAGCTCGCGCTAGGGTCATGTTCAGCCATATATGTGTTTGTGAGCGTGTGCGCCTGAACCCTGTAGGTCGGTGCCAGGTACCTAGACTAAGATGTCGAATACAGATGCAGTCAAATGTTATCGTCTCATCACTGACTGACCTGAGGAGACCGGGATTGTGCGGGCTTCTCGTTGTTTGAGTCTGTGTCTATGCCTGTGGCGAAATGGCTGGTGGCGCCACTGACCTTCTCTTGTTGGGCTGTTGTGTTGCCTGCCACGTTGCCTGCCACCTAGGTGTGGCTGGCCCAAGCGGCCAGTGTCACTCCCGCTCACTGACTCGCTGCCTCGGAAACAAGGCAGCAATCATGGTATGGAATACGCCCCGACGCTCAGGAGGCCAGCTTTGCGAGGTGGCACAGTGCCGTGATAAATCGCCCATGACCACCCGGAGCTCCCGTCTCAGGAACTCGGACCCTCTGGCTTGATGGACATTTTGAACCCGCGCAGCAACCTGTCGAATCTGTCAACGCTTCCCTTCCTCACCCATCTCAACTCTCCTGCCTCGGTGGTGAGCCACCCTCCCGACCGCCATCTCGACGCCGCAGCTATCTGGTGCAAGAACCAAAGCCCGACACCTCGACCGACCGACCTCTTCCGCCACCACAGGCCAGAAAAAAAAAAATAATAAATAACAGGCGATACGCCTCGCCGCCGCCATGTGGATCATCAACTGGTTTTACGACGTCCTCTCCTCGCTTGGCCTGCTCAACAAGCACGCCAAGCTACTTTTCCTCGGACTTGACAATGCCGGCAAGACCACGCTTCTGCACATGCTGAAGGTGTGTACGGCCTCTCTAGCCGTCGCCTTCGACGGGCCAGCCCTCGCGGCGTCTTCTTGGTTGCCCTCGACAAGCTAACGGACTATTTCTTCTTCCTCGCCCGACAGAACGACCGTGTCGCAATCCTTCAACCCACCCTGCACCCAAGTCAGTGTCCCTAAATCCGGGTTATCTGGCCCTCTCTGCCCAGCGCCCCGACATGTCTAACCGCGCCCCGGGTATCTAGCTTCCGAGGAACTTGCCATCGGCAACGTCCGCTTCACCACCTTCGACCTCGGTGGCCATCAACAAGGTACGTCAACGTCCAACTACCCATCATCGAATCCTAGACGCCGCCCCTTGTCAAACCCGTGCTGTCGTTTCCACTCATGTTGGCGTGGTTCGGGAATGTGCTGACGCACGGGTCTTCCTGCAACGTTCCAGCCCGGCGCCTGTGGAAGGACTACTTCCCCGAGGTGAACGGCATCGTCTTCCTCGTCGACGCCAAGGACCACGATCGTTTCCCCGAGGCCAAGGCCGAGCTGGACGCGCTACTGTCGATGGAGGAGCTGGCTAAGGTGCCGTTCGTTATCCTTGGCAACAAGATCGACCACCCGGAGGCTATCTCGGAGGATGAGCT
>JNVV01000008.1:1222062-1235609 GCA_000733355.1 Falciphora oryzae
AAGAGAAAAGGTGTGATATGAGGGGATTTTTAACCTACAACTTGGACAGTGTCACATATATCGCGGCGCAAAAGTAAACCGGGCCGCTCCCGACGAGGACTTTGCCGATGAGATGCGATTAGTTGACGAATAAGTAGACAAAGCCGAGCATGCCGGACATGGTAGTAACGACACATTCCTTTGAGTTGAGGGCACTGCTTACTGATCTGAAGCATAAAGCCAGCAAAGCTCCAGGGGTTGTAGAAGAGTATAATGCGACCTGCGTAGCCCAGGATGCAAACGACGCAGCCAGTGCACATGGCGCCCATGAACCACCAGCTCCGCGTGCGGACGCCCAAAATCAGGTGGATCAGACCAGCAAAGGCGAAACAGGCGATAAAGGCGTAGTTGGCCGCGAGCGAGGGTCGGTAGCCGTACACGCTCATCTCGACCGGGCAGAGGTCGAGCGTGCAGTTGGCGTTTGGACCAAAGATGACAAAGGGGTACCGGGGTGGCGGCATGCCGGGCGTTGTTCGGTTCGCCATGTCTAAGGCGGTGGCTGGTCACGATCTTTGCTGCCTTGGATTGCGATGAGGTGAAGACAAGTGGGATGGGCGTAATGGCAGGGAGAGTTGAATAGAATACTGATGGGAGGAATGGACTCGCAGACTAGATATCAAAAATGGGGGAAAGAGAGTAATACAGAAACTATTCGTCAAGGAACACAAATCCACACGGAAACAGACAAACAAACACCATTGTCGGCAGGTATCCGAATAGATTTATATCCACCTCGCGTTCGCACAGCCGGTAGCCTTTCCGCCTCGCCATAAGCAAACGAACCCCACCCTCGATCAGGCTCGCGGCCTTCGATCGACTCGTAACTTGACAAGTCACCATGGGCGCTGTATCGATCCTGCCCGTGGCTTGGCTGGGCTGGCTTGAGAGATAAACAAGGGACAAAGAATGACGAAGACGTCAGCAGCGTGGAAATAAAGAAGAACAACCAGAGCTAGGCGGAGCAGAGAGGACGCGCAGGATGCCATCGTGATGGCTACGTCGACAACCAAGGCTTCTCGCAGAGGATCGAGGCGGTTCATTGGTGGGTTGGTCGGCTTGCGTCCGGATTAGGAAACCTAGGCGAATGCGAGAGAGAGGTCTTCTAAAGTTGCACTTGTTCAGGTAAGCTCTGTTGGACGCAAGCCCCAGCGACTGGCAGCTCATTGACTGGAGAGACCAGATGCCCCTGATGAATGAAAGTGACGCACTCTATAAGGAAGGATGGAGTCTGTTCATTCTATCACGAATGGACACGTGTATTTCCCTCCGTAAGGAGATGTCTGTATCCCCTAGAGTGTCGTTAGGTCCAGTGCGCCGAAAGAGGGAAATGACCCACAATCTAATCACTGTGTGCTGTTTTTGCTGGCTGACTGAGAGATTTGCGGACGGCATCCAAGGGCATCAAGAGAAGACGGGAGAAGGAGTATATCACATGACCAGCACGTGATCAACCCTCATAAGTGGCATGCGGGTTTGACGCAGGGGCAGCGTCGACCTTGGGGTTAGCCTCTGTCGTCACGTGGGTACGCCGTCCACGCTTGACATGATCAGTAGCTTGGGTCGCAGCCAATAATTGTGGCGTTCCGATCCTCCGTCAATTTCCCTGGTGTCACATCATGGCTCGGATTGGGAAATGAAAGAGCGAGGGCTGAGAAGAGCGAGATGGAATGACGGGCGGGTTATCCGCTGGGACAATCCTGCCTTCCCGCTCGTGGTTGTTCTGGGTGCAGCCGAACAACCGTCTCATCCGGCGGCTAAGGTGGTCCAACAAAGGAAACATCTAAAGGAACAGCTGTCAGTAAAACGATAAGTTCGAAGCCACATCGAGCAGAGCAAAGACGGGAGCGATGATCACAAGTCACTTGGAATGCAATAACAAACGCTAAAAAGGATTTGTCAAAAAGGGACCTCCAGATTCCCGATTCACGAACCAAGGTCTCTGAACACCCCCGATATTAGAAGATTAGGTTACACGTTGTATATTTGCCGTGCCATGCGCTAGCTAGACACCCCCGAGAGCTTTTGATTTAACAGATATTCGTCGCCAGCAAACCGCCGCCGAATGCTCCCAAGTTACATGATAAATGCCATAGCCTTCCAGGCTTCTCGAACGCTAGGAGAGTATGTTATTTATATGACGAGGCGCTTAGGCCAGGACGACGGCGGCAAGGCCGGCAGCAGCGGCCAGGAAAGCGGAGCCGCCGAGCGAGGCAGCACCGGCAGTGACCGGGGTGGTGGGCTTGGTGACGGGAACGCTGGAGAAGAGACATGTCAGCAGATCGTTTGCGAGGCATCAGGAGCAGAGAGAAAGAGAGATACTCACGTAGCGTTGCCGCCAACAGGGGACTTAGGGGGGACCGGGGAACCAGTGCCGGTGGGGGCGGGCTTGGTGGCCGGGCAGGGGATGGAGACGGTCTCGTAGATGACGGTCGGGACAACGGTGGTAACCGAGGTGGAGATGGTCTTGACCGAGTAGGTCGGGCAAGCCGGCTGGACGTAGGTCTTGGACTCAAGGTCCTCGCCGCCCTTGATGGTGGGGGGCTTGGGGACGCCGGTGGTGGGGGGAAGGGGCTTGTCCGAGCCCTTGGTGGGCGGGTGCGGGACGTAGGTGCCGTTGCCGTACGACTTGGTGCTGGTGACGGGGCACAGGGTGGTCGAGATGGGGATGGTCTCGGTCACAACATAGCCGGTCGAGCGGGCAGGGCAGTTAGTGACGTCGGGGGCGCACGAGGTGATGGTCTTGACCGTGGTGGTGTAGACAGTCGAGGGGGTGACCTCGTAGACCTTGGAGGAGACGGTGGTCGAGCGGGCAGGGCAGTTGGTGACGGTCGGGCCGCACGAGGTGACGGTGACGTAGTCAGTCGACAGGATGGTCGAGCCAGCCGCGGCGGCGGCACCGGCGAAGGCAACGGCAGTGGCGGTGAAGCGCATCTTGACTGTTGGTTGCGGGAGAACGGAAAAGGTTCCAGAGGTGAGAAAGGAGTGAACGAATGGAATTTGCTAGTAGCAAAAGCTATTGAGCGTTGGTTTAAAGAGTGGACGACCGAAGTCAAAGTGAGTCAAAGATGCTCGGAAAGCTGAGGTTGGCTTGTTGGCTGAGGAGGGGAAAAAGAAAGACCACGAGAAGCGAGGGTGAGGTCGGTGTTAAATACACTTGATACTCAACTGCTTCTCCTCACCGCAACCCGCCTCTGCCCACCCAGTCAGTCTCTCCTCCTCAGACACACGCCCCCCCGGCCCGGCGTTGCGCTTCGCCCATCGGGAACTCCATGCCCTGCAACGCTCTCCTCCTGTCGCCTCCGATGGCGGGAAATTACACATCTGCAATCTGCACCCAGTGTGAGCGCTAGCCAGGGGTGCTGGGGGCAAGAAAAGGGGAAGGACGGAATCGGAGCAGGACCATCAGGAGCGGCAGGGTGCATTGGACGGACGAGCTCGTCTCCACATGATGGACGCTCCCCATCTCCCAGTCCCCATCTCGGCGGCTTTGACTGGCGGTTGCGGGCAGGGGGTTTAGATTGGGCCCCTGCCTGCCCCATCCCAGCGTGGCATCCAACGAGGGTGGCCAGGGGCAAGCCACCCGACATGACCAGCAATCTTGATGCTGCCAGCCGCCAAATTCTGGTTGGGTGGACCTGCTAGCGCAAGCACAGCGCCAGCCTCTGATTTGCCCGTTACATGGGCGGGCTCTCCTTGACGCGGTTGTGCTGTGCCATGCCCCCTCTCGCAGTGGCTTGCGAGGTAACGGCCAGAGCAAATTTCAACGCGGCATGGAGGTGATGTCGAGATCGAAATAACCAAGAGCCGACTACGACCTGGCAATGAACGGCGGGAACTCCAATTCCAGCTGCCCAACGTCAGCGTCAGGCCCCAGGATGATGCGTGATTGCCCAGCGCGCAGCGGTGGCACGGGTGTTTATTGCTTCTTTTTCTGTCGGCTCCTCACAATTTCTTGACTACCACGGACATTTTCTCTGCGCATTGCTTCTGGAATGCGCCCGCCGTCGGTGCCTCTCCATCTCTGGCTCCCACACTCCATATTGGCGCTGTCACTCCCCGATTACCGTGCGAACAAGCTTTCGAGGCGGGCACGCGACTCGGACGTGACCGGTGGCTGGGTCAATGTTTTGCTGTCCAATTCACTTGCCGAAATGGGCGAAGAAATAGAGGCACAGGTTGCACGAGGAAGAACCTAATGAACATTATTGGCTAGTGTCATGCAGCAGCCACTCCAGGCTAGCCCGGTGCTTGACCGACTACCTCCTTGGTCATCCGAAGGCTGTCGTTGTCGAGGAGCGGTGCTGTGCCCTCCCGCCAGCATTCTCGACTCGCCATCCTATTTTTGGGCAGGGAATCTCTGGGCCTAATGCAGGTACGACATGCGCCGGAGTACCCCGACGGGATGGCTCGGCGAGGTTCGTTCATGGGCCTGGGTGCCTGTCGTCGAATGCCCAGGAGGGCGCCAAGGCAGAAACATGGAGGGTAAAAGAGGAAGGAACAAAAAATAATAATCAATAAAATAAAATGGCCCGGTCTGTATTTCGCTGCCAGCCCACTGCGGCCGAAGCGAAATACCCTGAAATAACCCAGCCGCCAGGTGGGAACCAGTCCATCTCAATTTCACCGCCGCCCAACGGTCCGAGTGGCTGATCTTGTTTCGACATTTCGTTTTTAGTGTGTGATTGATGTCAGCACGGTCGCCACTGTCACTCGGGATCATCCTACGTGCTGCTCGCCTGGCAGGGCGCTAGCCGTAGCCGCCTGTGCTCGTCTTCCAGTCGCGAGAAGCCAAACTGCGGTAAGCTTCCCCCAAGGACCTCATGCCGACCGATTCGCACAGCACCACCCCATGGGTGTCCACAGGCGGCGGCAGCTGCACTTTTTCGGACCCGATCATGGTGCGGGAAGCGGTGTCGATGCCTCCACCACGAGGTGGCCTCGATGGCCAACAAAGCATTGCATAGCACAGCACTGCTATAATGCCACGTGCCCACGGTTGGTGGCTGGTGCCCAGGAGGTGGACATGCGGGCTTCCATATCCTATTTCCAGTGCTGTGCCGTCCCACCTCCTCTGGACCTGCTAAGTAGCATATTCCCCTCCTTGCCGTAGCATTCATCATACCGAAATTGAACTCGGGCTCTGGACGCCCCAGCCGTCGGATTGGTTCTATGAGGCGCGCCTCGGGAAATCACACAATATGCCGTCCTACCTATGAGTCTGGCATGTGATGTGCTCCATCCAGGGCATATGTGCCATTCCAGAAAGCTTTGCCGCCCCAAATATTCAAAATATTCACCGCAGGCTGTTCGAACCGGCTCGGCACTGGCGAGAGGCCCAAATCTCAATGCGGGGAGCGGCGCACGGAGTTCGCCAGCAGGGGCAGGGTGAAGGCAGGCGAACGGTCTCCCGGCTCCCGAGCCGCATCGTGAAGCCAAGATTACCAAGCGGAAAAGAACCACAGACAGGAAGGGGCAGGGGAAGGAGGCTCAGACGCTGGCTCACAAGAAATCCAAAAAAGAAGACGAAAAAGGGGAAGCCCCACGCAGCTCCTGAATCGCCACTTCTTGCTGAAGACATGCCGACCAAGCGAGCATTGCTCTCAGGGGTCGCCGGTAGCGCCGTCTCCGCTCTACGGAAAAAGGCAGGCGTGGGTATCCAATTTCGGGGTTATTCAAATCTGTAACCCACACGTTGTGGAGTTTGTGTGAATCCCAATTCACCCTTCCCCTTTGCACGCATCCCGCGGGGCACTGGGCTGTGTGCAGATGGCGCGACAGGCGGTTCTGTTTCTGGATGCATCCCCTGGTGTGGCGACATGTAATGCTCTGTAATGTCCATGGTATAATTGCTCCTCAATAACCTGACCGTCGCGTCCAGGGGCCTGTGAACGCGTGCCTGCCAGAGCCGGGACGCGTTAATGAGGGCAGAGTGCGCCAAGGTGGTCGGTCACGGCAAGATCTTGCCATCCCCTCCTCTGCTATCATTCTTCCTACACCCCGCCTTTGTTCGTCTCAGTCACCTCATCCTTGGGGCACCTGCGCACTCACCCATGGCATGGACCACGCGAAAGCTGGCAACGACCCAACGTTCTGATACCGGATCGCCATGGCCTCGACTCTCCCTCTGCTAGAGCAGACATTGCCCGGAGAGCAAAGGCAGGCGGTCCTTGGTCGAGCAGCGGACCGCTTTATTTCCCAACCAAATCCCTCTCTGTCCCTCTTCTGCCATGGCATCATCGGCAAACACACAAAGTCGCTAGGACTCATCATCCCATGGCGGATGCATGCGACTGTCCATCCTCAGACTTCAGGGCCCGATGCGGAGTGCCGGAACCATCCTGCACAACTACCACGAGACGACTGGGTTTCCAGAAAGCCGCTGGAAATCTGACGCATCATGTCCCCGTCGTGGACTACTGAGGAGCGGTGTCCATGGACAGCTGACGGCGCGGTGTAGTTCCGCACTCGGATGTGCTCCGATTCCGCAGGCCCCTCCGGGCTTCCGTCGCCGACCAGTCGAGGCCGGCTTGCGAGGCCGCCAACCCACTCTTCTGGGTATGTGTGTTGCAGCCCGGGGCAGTTGCTACATCGATTCGATGCATGTGGTCGTTGGTTGCGTGGTTGCATCCCGCACCTTGGACAATGAGGGGTGCTGCGGCGCCTCCAGCTGTGGCTTGGACGGGCCGGCTGCCTGGCTGCACGTGAGGCCGCCAACCAGGGCAGCCAATCCCACTCGGTTCAGCCGCAGCTCAGCCACCTCTGCGTGTCCCTGATCGCTTGGGCCTGACCATTGGCCTGACCAGCTGCCCTCTCTTTTGGCAGCCAAAGCCGCATCGATCGTCACGCTTCCCCGCCGTGTTCCTGGGCCTGCCCACCGTTACGTGCGCGCCTCTCGCTGCTGCACACCCCGGTCAATCCCGCGCTCAGGCTGGGACTAAGCAGTGCCGGCGGCGAAGGAGGAGAAAAACAAGGACAAGGGGGTGGTCCCACGACAGGCCGCCGAGCTTCTGAAGGAGTCACAACGCCGCCTGGCCTGCTCGAAGGGCTGGCTTGGTGCTGCAGATGGATCTGATATCAATGATCTTCTCGCCAGTCAGCACTAGAAGAGACAGTTCCCCCGGCTGCTCTCGTCGCCAGCGCCTACAGCGTAGGCATGTTGCATGACAGACGCCCCCAACCCCTCATGCTGGATCAGGTTCCCTGGCAGCCACACCGAGGAGTGACTGAGGTTTCTGAGCGGTTGCCCCCATCCCACCACCATCTAGGACTTTCTCCAGCCCTGGCAGTCTGGCCTGAGGCTCTCACACCCACCTTCCCGGACTGCCCTCAACGCCTGTTGTCTGAATTGAATGGGTCTGGTTGCTGCCAGCGCAGGCAAACCCCTCCCCGCAGCAAGGCACAAACCACGACAGACGCAAGGCGTCTGTCTGCTCATATGTGTGTGTGGGCATAGTGGGCACGGTATTGGGAGGAAAAAAAAAAAGCAGTTAACTCCTTCGCCGTTTCTTTTCCTTTGCCATCATAGTCACATCTCCTTCTTCAACTTGGCCGCCCGTGTCTGGGCGCCAGCAACATTGATTAATCCATCGCCGCCTCGTCTCCGATATGTCCCATCTACATACTTGCCCCCAGGTACCTTGGGTACCCACCTAGCTGCCTGCCTACGCAATCACCTACTCGGATACCCCCAGGTCCCTTGGTGCTCTCGGCTAGTTCCCTGCTCCTTGCCCGGCAACTTCATTTCAGAACTCGCGCGCACTCTGGGACACCCCTCTACGAGACACAATGAAAGTTGGACAAGCTTCGGGGCCATCGGCCGCTCCCAGTAAGCCAGGGCCACCCCCTTACCCACAGAGAGGGATTGACAGCCGACTTGGTACAGTGCCCGAGCACGCCGACCTCAGCTGTGGCGTCTGCCACAAGCGCTATGTTCGCCAGTGCGATCTCAACAAGCACTACAAGACCCATAGTCGCCCCTTCAAGTGCCCTGTCCCAGGCTGCAAGTTCCAAGAACGAGGATGGCCCACCGAGAAAGAACTTCTCCGCCATCAGAACGACAAGCATTCGGCGTCCCCTCAAGTCTTTCGTTGCAGGTTCCAGCCTTGCGACTACACGTCCAAAAGGGAAAGCAACTGCAAGCAACACATGGAGAAGAATCATGGCTGGCAATACGTCCGCAGCCGTCCTCTACGGCCGAGCCTGTCCTCCGGCGCCAACACCTCGGGACGCCTAGAGTCTCAGGAACGAGAAGACTGTTCGCTGTACGGGCATGTTGAGGGTGACCGCGCGGTCCAACCGGCAGACCCTCCGGTGTTCCCATGGGTTCCTGAGCCTCATCCATCACCGCTCGACCCGGAATTAACCGCCAACAACCAGACGGCCTGCCCTGGTCATCCCGTGGACGCACCCTCAGATGCGCAGGAACCTCTGCATAATTTGGAATACTTTGATCCTGCCGAGAAGGAGTCCGACGTCTTTCTCCCTTGGGACTCTCCCCCAACAAAGCTCAAAAAGATGGAGACTGTTCTGGCACAGCTACCTCCCAGCCTATTCGTCGACACTGCCGCTGCTTGGTCCGCCCCAATGAACCAAGCACCGGTTGGTGACGAACCTTTGTTCTCACCGACCATAAAAGTGGCCTACAGTCCAACCCCGGAGATCATGCCGCCAGCGCCATTTGGTGCCATCCATCCAGATACTGAAAGTTATGGGGACTGTCCAGATGATCAGCCAGTCGATCATGAAGTTATCGTCGAGAATAAGCCAAGGCAAAAATATGAGCATCACTACAAACGGAGTAGCGATCACATATCTACTGACGCGGTCCTCGCGGCCGACAATCACGATGGCCCATGCGAGACCGAGGATGCGGATGGAGACCTTGACAGTCGCCAGGACGACGACGCCGATGGGGATGAAGACGAAGACGGTGACGACGAGCCACCACCGAGGAAAAAGGCAAAAGCGTCCCTCGAAGACGACTTCAATGATGCTGAGATGGAATGTCCGTTTCGATTCGCCAACCCGGGCGTCTATAGAAGAGAGAAGAATTCACGATACTCGCCCTGCTACACAACCCACACCCAGATCAGTACAATTGTGTAAGTCGCTTTCTCCCAGGCCGGAGGGCACATGGTGTGTCTCCCAGAGTGGCGTTTAGCCTTTGTACATGGCTGAGATTGACACCGACTAGGCGTCACTTCAAACGGGCAGCTCATCGGCTCAATGTTGAAGACCTGTACATTTCATCGTTCGATGTTCCCTCCGAAGCGGAAATCCGGCACCCGGCCGCCGGTCTCTGTCGGAAGTGCTGGAGGTCTTATACAGACCGTGCCGAGTTCGATCGGCATGTCAGCGAGCGCGGCTGTTCCCGAGTGTCGCGGAGTAAGAGAGAAAAGTTCCGGCTACTGCATGACACATTCTGTGTTGCATTGCCAGACGAAGACTCGGCGGCAGCTGAAGTGGCGCGGCCAGCCGACAATCAACTGCTGGCACCAATGACAGCAATCGTCTACCAAGACGAATACAGAGCTCCGCCTAGCGCCCCCACAGCCCCGGCGGCCACACAACCCAGTTCCACCAGCGCCGCGGCCAGGCAAGCGGGAACCTCACAATCACTTACGGAAAGAGTCGAGGCCCTGGAGCAGACGACGACCCAGTTGCTGAGGATGATGACGTCCATTATCGCACGGGACGACGCTCAAGCAAGCCGTCGTCAGCTGCAACTCGCGGAGTCGGTTGCCTGGTCTGCCGAGGGGGCGCCGGGGCCCAAGCGACAGGACTCTAGCATGTCGGACAAGGAAAGCCTGGTCGGCGGCATGACCTCGCAGTCGACCGACGTGGACCGCAACGGCTTGATCCCCGAAGTCAACAGAACCCTCAGCACCGTCTCGTCGGACACGGACCGGTCAGCGATTCGGCACGTGCCGCACGCGGAGAGCCGAGACCTCCACGCGGCCAAGCCGCACGCATCGGGATCCATGAACGAGCCTCCCGGCGCCAGGCACAGCCGCTCCATCACCGACTCGGGCTTCGTGAGCGACGGGCACGGCGGCGATGTCGGTGGTGTGATAGCTGCGCCCCTTGGCGCCGGCGGCGACTTGAACGCGCCGTCGGCCAGGGTGGCAGATGAGACGGCGGCGAGCCTGTCGGGCTTGCTCGACGGCCATGGATCACAACCCCATGTGTCGTTTGGACAGTCGGGGGAGAGTATCCCGAGTGAGTTCTTCAAGGATGCAATATCTGCATATGAAGACACGTATGACGAACATAGGGGGCCATGGCAACGTCCCGATTGAGCATCGGTGGGAAGCTTTTATGCACATGCCTTTTTTTTCTCCCTTGGTTTTTTTTTTTTTTTTTCACCACATTCGTTTTCTACTTTCCTTTATTCGTGTATAGAGTGTGCTTGTGGATGCAACGCCATGCTTTATGTTTACGTATGATAGATCTACCTACCTTGCCGATTCGACTACTTGTATTTCGGAAGCAATTCATATCGAAACTCACATATTTCCTTGGCGACATAAACGCACGTAGCTCATAGTGAGTCCGTTTGAGCGAAACGGCAAATACTGAACAGAAGATGCCGTGGAGATGTATTTGTTATCTGAGTCCTAGTTTAGATATATGAAGTTATGTTTTTATTCCTTTACTCACCAACTCAAGGCGGTGAGATCACATAATCCGGATGGTAAGAAGCTTGATTTTCCTCGTACAACTCTCTCTATTATACGGTAAAAGGCTGCGTCCAGGTTCTGTGCCAGGAGACTCATCTAACAAGCCAAGCCGTTTACTTGTCTGTCCCTCCGTCCAGAGGTGCCTGTAGATGTACTCGCATCAAATGTATCCACACCTGAGCCGGGGCGGATGGCCTGCTGGAGCCGGGCGCTAGGACCCGTAACTGCAGCCTGCCGTCCACCGGGCCGCATTACGCGGGGATTTTCTGACGGTAGCTGGTAGCCAATCATTTGACGCTCTCAAGCCCATCCTGTTCGCCTTCTCAGCTTGGTGTCGCAACGCATCTAAACATACGCCCCCATCAAGTCACCGAGAAAGAGAGATAGTGAAAAAGAGAGAAAAGGGCCGCCTCGACAATGAGCAAACCACTGTCAGTCGGCCTCAATTTCGCCAAAAAGCCCGGCCTCTCGAAACCTGCGCCCCCCAAGCGAAAGCCAATATTCGGCGGTGACGATGGCGACTCGGACGACGACGGCCCCGGGGCAGTGGCCAAGGCGGAGGCCATCACAACACTGAGCGACGCAACACCGCGGTCGCCGGGCCACGAGCAGAGCCAAGCGCGACGCGCCGGCAAGGGCAAGGGGAGGCCGCCGCCGCCGAGCGGGCCGCCAAAATCAAAACGGCTCGACGGCGCAGGCCAGCCGCACCAGCTGGGCGACCTGGCCAGCGCGCTGACGTCGCGCAAGTACGCCGAGGGCGCCGAGAAGGAGGACCCGTCCATCTACGACTACGACGCGGCCTACGATGCCTTCAAGGCACCGGCGCGGAGCGCCGCCGCCTCCTCAGTCGCTGCAGAGCGCAAGCCGCAGTACATGGCCAACCTCAAGAAGATGGTCGAGGTGCGGGACCGGGACCGCAAGATCGCCGAGGACAAGAAGATGAAGCGCGAGCGCGAGGCTGAGGGCGACGAGTTCGCCGACAAGGAGATGTTCGTGACCGAGGCCTATAAACAGCAGCAGGAGGAGAACAGGCGGCTCGAGGAGGAGGAGCGGCGGCGCGAGGAGGACGAGGCGCGCCGCAACAAGTCGGGCGGCATGACGGGCTTCTACAAGCAGCTGCTCGACCGCGGCGACCAGATGCACACCGAGATGGTCAAGGCCGCCGAGGAGCTGCAGCTCAAGAAAAAGACGGGTGGGTCCCCGGAAGAGGACGGCGCCGAGGAGGAGAAGAGCGCGGCCGAGAAGGCGCGCCGGATCAATGAGGAGGGCGGCGACATCGCCATAAACGAGGAGGGCCAGGTCGTGGACAAGCGGGAGCTGCTCAAGGGCGGACTCAACATTGTGCTCAAGAAGAAGCAGCCCGAGCCAGCCGCCAAGGACCGGGGTCGGGACCGGGACCGGCGGGATCCAGGGAAGGGGGGTTCATCTTTTGCCGGCAGAGGCGGCGGGAAGCAGGCCATGCGGGACCGGCAGTCACGCATGCTGGAGGCGCAGTACGAGCAGGCGCTGAAGCGGTCGCGGGACGAGGCCGACGAGGAGCGCGCCAAGGTCGAGCTCGCGTCCAAGAGCCAGAAGACGGCGTCGGACATATCGAGCGCAAAGGAGCGGTACCTGGCCCGGAAGAAGGCCGCGGCAGAGGCAAAGGTACAGGGGCTCCCGGGAGAGCCATGATGTGTGGCTGCTCGCACGCATATATCACATAACACATAATGTAATGTCAGAAAAAAAAAAAAAAAAAAAAAAAAAAAAGGGAAACTTCCGGCAAAGGGCACCCAAGGGCCGTCGACCTCGGGGAGACCTATCGGTGGTGGTAGACTCGATATGAACAAGTTATTGTACAATGGCTGAGAATGGGGTCGTATCAATCAATGACATGTAAGAGGTTCACTGGATGCCGCCGTTTGCCGCCTCCTGCTGTAACCTCCGGACGTAGGAGCTGTGCACCAGGTTCCATGCCGTCATGTACTTTTCCATGCACTGCGTTACGCAAGCCGACTGGCCGGCCGACATGGAGCCGCCGGGCGCCGGGACGCACTTCTCGAAGCAGTTTGCGTTGATTTTCTGGGGAGGGGTATGTTCCAGTTAGACGAGAAGACGGAGCGGAGCAATGTAGGTAGGCTAATTACCTCCATCAGGGTGCGCGCGTTGGCGCTCTGGGACTCGAGCTGGACCTGGCGCATGAATGCCTTCTTGATGCCTTCCGAGTCCGCAGCCGAGGTGGTGGTCGAGGCCGCGGGCATGTCGGAGAATTCGGACAGGGGAGTCTCGGTCGGCGGAGGGGTGGGCTTGGAGCCGGAGAACCACATTGTGTCTGCCGGGGCTGGGGTTGGCGCGTGCGCTGTGTTTCAAGGCTCGGGTGAAGACGGCGTTGCTGGCAGATATACTATGTATGGGCGGTTCTCGAGCTTGACGTGGGTGTCTGTCCAAGAATTCCGGGAAATCTAGACGGGAGCTCTACTCATCGGATAACAACCCGCGATATCCTGCGGTCAATCTTTTGCGGGTGCGGTGTGGCGGTGTGACCCCTCCAGCCACACGGCCGTCTGAGCGGAGTTGAGGAGCGGTACCTGGCATCGCACCTTCGGCAGGAGGCACCACATCGAGGTCCACCGACGGGAGCCACTCAGACCCGACTTTCCCTGTAAAAGTGGCGCAAAGAGGCCAGCTAAATCGCAAGCCGAACGTGCTGTACCCCTTGCGCGGCCAAGCTCGCGCATCCTACCGTCCACCACCACATTACTCCCGCCCTCGGCCAGCCGATGCCGGATTGTCTGGTTTCGCTCGCAGTGTGGGAATAAGAGAGGAGATCGATCGAAACGCCGCCCGACG
>JNVV01000009.1:0-47873 GCA_000733355.1 Falciphora oryzae
TGCACTAAACTTAGGCTTGGTTTTAATGGCCCCCTTTTCCAATTTTTTCTTTTGGTTTAGGGTAGCCTTACCCTTGGTATAGGGTAGCTCTTCCGTTTGATCCGTATTTTCTTCTGAATCAGAATCGAAACGAGCATATTCCTCCTGATTTACAGGGGGAACGTTATCAAGTTCAACGCTAATTACGGGAGTCACCCGCTGTAAGGCATGGCTGAAACTTGTGCTATAGTGAGATCCTTTGCGTACATTGGGCAATATATGCCCTTTAACGTCAAGGAAAAAACCGTTATTAACGGGATCCAAGACGCCCCAGCATTTGCGATTGGAGTTAAACAGCTTGTGTTTGATAAGGACACCGCCTGACTCATAGTGACGAAGACCACTAATGATATTGACATCGAATTCGGGGATAAACAACACATTTATTAGTGTTATTATTTCGAAATCATCAAGGTCTTTAGAGCATCTTACTGCTATTTTAACAGTGCCTATGCCTCTAGTGATTACGGGGCCGCCACCCGTTATAATCTCCTTTTTAGTTTTGGTACTAAAATCAAAAAAAAACTCCATAGAGTTAAAGATGTGATCTGTGCTACCTGTATCGTATAAAACAGGGGCTTTTAAAGCCTTTTTAGCGTTATTTACAGATTTACAGTGCGTGCAATGCACTGCCACCGGTAAATCAGAGGTAGTTGAAGCCTCTGAATCGGATTCAATATCCGAAAAGTCACTGTCGTCTGATGCGTTTAGTGACTCCAAGTCCACAGTTCCACTAGTAGCGTTACTTTCCGAAAACCCTACAGAAGGGTTTTTAGCACCAAAGTCCCCTGATAAGAGACTGTAATTTAGCACTGCAAAGGAAGTTCCTTTTTTATCGGAGGACTTGTTACCGTCTTTTCTCTTCTTTTTGGATTTATCAGATCCAGAGGAGCCATCTTGGCTTTTAGGCTCATTTTTAGCCTTTTTGCCATTCCCCTCAGCGGCTTTCTTCCCCTTCTTTTTACCTTTGCCTTTAGCATTGGTACCCTCTTCACCTTTTGGCTTATTTTGCATTTAAGCCCTGTAGCTAGCAGCCTGTTTGTAGGCTGTAGAAATTGGATTATAGGTCTCAGCAATTAAATCAGCCATTAGGTACTGCAAATTGATGCCTTCGGTAAACTGCCCTAAAGCAGTAGCACTACGAATAGTGCTCCGAAGCCTTTCAGCCCACTGGGGAAAAGACCCCTCCATAGCCTTTAGGTATTGATTTTTGATATCAACAGCAGCTAATTGCACTTGACTATTCCGGAGCCGAACTAGCAGTGAATTGAAGTAGGAATTAAACTCGCTAATACCGCCTTTATATTTAGCGTAGTCTAGGGCATGGAATTCCCTATAAAGGGCATCTCGTTCGATTTCTGGCGTTAGGGAGTAACTATCCCTTAGGGCAATAAACGCTCTAGTAGGTGATGTTTCCCACGTTACAGTGTGAAGCACCTCCTTACTGCAGCTGTCCTTTAGGAATAGCAACAAATTTGCTTGATCTGCCAGCGAGATTTGGATAGCCGCTTCAGGGTTCTCTGTAAACCCCGTTACACCCATTGCGGTAAATTATAGTTCCAGCGTGTTTCCATTCTGCATAGTTTTGGGCCCCTTTTAGCTTTAAGGTTTCAGGAAAAAAATGCACTTTACAGAACAATTCCCTCATTACTGGGTTGGAATAGGATAAAATATCCGCCCAGTTATTAGGGGCCGGTGGCGATGGCGCAGGTGCCGGCGCAGGCGGCGGGGATGGAGCCCTCGATAAATTAACTAGATTTTCAAATACGCTAAGGGTAGCAGTTGTAAGGACTCCCAGCTGCCCAAAGACCTAAAGATTTGACGGAGGAAATGTAGCCCCCGTTGCCCCCTATTGTTGCGTTTGGTTACCCCCATTATTGCCTTGTAACGCTTCTAAAGCCCTAGTTAATTGATCGATACGCGCCGCTTATACGGTTACTGTAGCCAAAATTGTTTCCAATGCAATTGGGGCAGTATTACCCCCTTCACTCGTCATTTAAGTTCCATCGTCTGGGTTATTTTGCATATTTGCTTAAAGTGCCCTATATAAGGTAACTTATAGCAATTTTGACCTCGCAATTCCTGTTTATAACAGTACTGCTTAAATGCCTAAAGGTCACGTCCTCCAGGGCTTTTTAACAGTTACTTTGCGCTAACTAACCTAAAAGGTGCCTAATCTTTTAGGGTTTTGCTTAACAGTTACTGTAGCGCAACTGGCCTAGAGCTTGCAAAATTCCAGGGCTTAAAATACAAAGTAGCTTTAAAGGTTAACTAGACCTTATATTCCCTTAAAGGATCGATACAACTGCAGTTAGTTAACCTAAAAGTGGCTAGGCCCTAGGATTTTATTTCCAGCTTCCACGTGCACTAACAGGGTTCCTAAAGTGCAGCTATTTAGCGTTCCTTTAGGTGCTAAATGCACTACTAACACCAATTAAGTCGTTGGTTACCGAAGCAAACAACTTCCGCTTTAGTGGGTTTACCGCGAGGGTAGAACGTTTTTTAGGGTAGGTTACAAACTGCCTTAACCGAGGTGTATCTCCTACGAGGCTGCATAACAATCTGCGCAACGTTACCCCCACGAGTATGGGACTAGATAGGTACTTATAGTGCGCTCCTAAGCGCTATAGCCCTCAATTAATAACTGGGTATCCCTATTTAGATTATTTACAGCGTTTTGCAACGCCGCAACAAGCTTTGGTATTAGCGCTCCTTAGCGCCTACTAGTAGGTGTTACTACCTTTTAGCGACTAGCTCCAGTACCTTCAATCCCCCAAATCAAGGCCCTGACTCGCCCTCTAGAAAGCGGTCGTAGGGTCTATCAGTAGGTTCAATTTAGCACTCGATAGGCTCCGATCGCCTGCCAGTCACTGGATCTCCCGGGCTCATAACCTATTGATATTGGGAGGTCAAATCGGGGATTTGCAACGCAGTCACAATGGCCAGCAAGGTCTCGGTTAGTTGGATTGGGCCCTAACAGGCGCTATAAATAGCGCTGTCGGGGCCTCAAGCTTAGTGGGTGGAACAGGCTTGTATTGCAGGTAAGGGGCGCCAACAATCGCTTCCCTCATATACCCACCGACATCGATCCCGCGGGTTTTCCGCCGTGGGGGCTTCCGGTGCCGCAAGCGATTTTCCGAAAAATTATTTTGTATAGGGTTTCCAAAAAATCGACCCACGACCACCAAACCCATCTCCGCGTTAAGCTTCCAATTTTAACTTGTGCAAATTGACTTTTGACCAATTTTGTGTAGGGTAGATATGCAGGGTAGGCGAGTTAGTGCGACCCACAACGGCTGATTTGGGTGCTTAGGCATCCTATAGGGGCTACAGGCCACCTTCAGGCTTTCAGTAAGCGTTATAGATGCTGTAAGCCACCCCCGGGTACGCTATAAGCCCTGCCCGCTACTTCTGTGCACAACCTTACAACAGTACAGGGTAGATAATCTAATAAGAGTAGTACATGGTAGGTTGGGCCTATGCACCCAACTTAAGCTAAATACATTAGTTCTTTTAACACTTATTACTTCCATTAATTTAACCGCGTAAAGGAATACTTTGCGTATAGTTTGGTTAATAAGGATAGGGTTAGCAAAAGGGAACCTAGCAACCACTTCGGCCTATTCTTCCCCCAATTTACTCAAAGGGATAATCTAGATAGTAATATGCCTATTTCTAATAACAAACACTACTTGGAATACGATGCTTTTGCCGTATCCAGTTTTAGCAATAAATATCGTATCTCCCAATTGGTAAATAATACGCCGGATGCACTCGATTTAATCGGGTTTAAAATAACGGGGTTCCTAGCCTACTAGCGTCTCCTAATTAAAAAAAAACGTAATAACAGCTTTTATAAACTGTTTCTGCATATCGAAATCGTTTGCGCATACGGAATACTTATACAATTCCGAAATAACCTAACGGAAAAGCACGGTTTAAACCTGCTCTCCAGCCAAATTCTTACTGCCAGCGATAGCAAAAAGCAAAAACGCAACACGGGGGGCGCGAGCCACTAGCCCAGCCATACTCGGCTCCAAATTTGGAACCGGTACTAAACCTGGTAATCGATTTAACATAGGGGTAGCTGGGTGAAGCTATTCCCAAAATGTAAAAAATTGCTCCTCCTCAATTAGCAAACCTATTTCTAATCCAAATACCGAACACAAAAAAATATTATTGGATACAAAACATTAAGCTTACCCCCAACGTCTTATTTTTAAACCCAAATAAATTGGGTCAAATAGCGAGATTTTGGAATAAAATTTGTGGGATTTTTATATTGTATAAGCGATCCCAAAATGTAAACCCGAAAATCACCATGCGATCTCAAACTCAAACCACAAAAAAACCCCAGCCCCACAATACATCTGCACGGACCAGTAACTCGAGCGTAAGCCACATCGTAAGCCACAACCCACCGGAGGTGGGTCGCTCACTAAAAGTGGATTCCCTTTTTATGGGCTTTAAATCTGGGCCTTCAAGACTAGACAGCAAGTACAAGCAAACTTATGTTCCATTAAGCCCTGGAATAACGTTTAAGGGGTGGTGTTAATAACAAGCTATATAATAGCTCCTGGACTGCATTGCTAATGTAGTCGGCTACACTTTTCAATGCGCCGTGGCCAAATTAAACTCAACACGGAGCTCCAAAATCGATTTCGGAATGCCAAATGGAAAACGAAAATCGATTTTAAAACCGGGTTTAATTTAATTCGGATAAAGAAAAAGCACGAATGGTTTACGGCCTTCCGTTGCAAATACGGCGTTTTTAAATTTACGGTTATGCTTATAGGCCTTATTAACGCCCCCGCTAACGTGGTTCACAAGCGAGTCGGTCACACAAGCGAGTCGATCACTTTAAAATCCCATATTAAACGGCGTTTTTTTTCGATTAAATAACTCGTTCAATTTGGAGCTAAATTCCACCAAAATTGAATCACTTAACGTAGTTCATCACCGAGTGGCGCATATTAGCGAGTGGCGCACCCACACCCGACATTCAATCAATCGACGCGCATGCCAACCCAACAACGCCAGGAATCCATTCAAACTACTCGGAACTGTATACATCGGACATCTCTACTTCTTCCTAACAGGTGCGCGCATTATGTCCGGTTTTGCCGCAGGTGCCACATCGCCGTCGAGCCGCCGGCGCCCTCCTTTCCGGACCCCCCTAATCGCGCATTTCTTACTATATCTATCCATCCAGCGCCTCCTAATCCAGCACATCTCGTACCTCTTTAATAGTAAATAACCCTCCAAATCGGACACGTGTTTTTTTAGCCTTCCGGCGTTTGCTTAGTACTTCGTTCGCCTTTCTAAACGTAAACACTTCTGCTTGGAAAAGGGCCATTTCGTGCATGATCGCTTTCGTCCCCTTTGCAATTTGGTCCACAGCTATATTAATAAATGTCGGAAAGCTGCTTCGGTAATTGGAGATTCGAATTTTAATGTGTTCGGATTGCGAAATTGCTTCCCTAGCTATCCTGGGCGTTTTGGAGGTCCAAGGTTTGGCATCGCTTAAAAGCTCCCTCGGGGGCGTTAAAGTTCGTAACCTTACGTCCAGCTTTTCCAAAACCGATACCGGATTAAAAAAAGCAAAGCCAGCCCTTCGGAAACCTCTTCGGATGTTTCCTTCGGTTATAAAGTTAAAAAATGCCGCTTTAAACGCCGAAAGGAACTCGACCTTAGTTACGTAACTAACGTATAACCTCATCAAATTTTCGATTTATCGACTGTACGCCCGCTTCATTGGGCCAAAGCACCCGACGTTAAGCGGCTAAAGGAAGTAAAACGAATGCGGAAGCATATAAAGCGTAATAATGTTATATTTTTAGCAATAAAGCTCGAAATCCGTCGAATGGTGGCTTTCGTAACCGTCCAGCACTAACAAACGATAGGGGCCTTTTGTACGCGACGCAATGTGTTTATCGAAATGCTGGATCCATTCCAAACCGAGCTCGTTCGTAATCCACCCGTTAAAACTTATTGCGATAACCCAATTGCGTAAAAGGTCGGTTTCCGAATACCAATTGGCCAAATAGTACTGCCTTTTAACGATAATAAAAAAAGGGATCGCCCAACCGCAACAATTAACCCTTTAAATAACTATAGCCCATTCCCGGTTGCCAAACTAAACTAGCTTTGCTTTACTACGGCCTTCCGACGTTGTAATAACCATAACGGCGGCGATTATACCTATAAGGAAACCGGTCTCGTCGAAATTATAAATGTCGTTATCCAAAATGCCATATTTGGCCACAATGTTCCGTACAAGGTCGAACTACGCAAAAACGAGCTTGGGATTTTCGCATTTGGCCCTTTGGTAATCGTACTTTCGAATCCAGCGCGTGCCAAGTTCCGGGCGGCGCTTAACGAATCTCGCGATCCAGCACTTGCCAACGGTGCCCGCGTCGCGTTCGGCGAACAATCGATTGGCCATATCCTTAATACCAAAAGGCCGGGAAAGGAATGCGCGAAAATCCAGCTCGAATATGTATTTAACAAGCGCCTCCTTTTCGGATTCCGTCAATTTCCGAAAGTTGGGCATGCTATCGCGTCGAGCACATTGGCCAGCGCGTCGGCGACGCAGCGTGGTTTTAAAAACGTCGTAAATTTTGGCTGCCGAACGAACACTCAACGTTGGATTAGATTGGATTGCCCGTATAGCAAAAACAATTCTAACTTCGCTAAATGTCGACGCCATTTGTGGTTGTTAAGGAATTGAGGTTGGAAGTGGGAAACGCGAATCGCGATGGAAAACGCGCCACTCGCTGATGTGCGCCACTCGGTGATGAACCACGTTATATTTAACTTTAAAATGATTTTAATTTTAATTTTCCGCATTTTTATTATTACCCTTTGTGTGTTAGTTTGCAAATTTACACAGTGTAATATACAGTGTTGCAAACTAACCTAAAAGTGGTAATAATAAAAATGCGGAAAATTAAAATTAAAATCATTTTAAAGTTAAATATAAGTAATTCAATTTTGGTGGAATTTAGCTCCAAATTGAACGAGTTATTTAATCGAAAAAAAACGCCGTTTAATATGAGATTTTGAAGTGATCGACTCGCTTGTGTGACCGACTCGCTTGTGAACCACGTTAACTTTTTTATTTAAATGAAAAAAATAGTTATAAATATACGGTTTTACGTAACGGAAAGCCCTTTTAAAACTTTATATTAATGTAAATACCCGGGTTTTATTCAATCTAAATTTAAAGATTTATTTTACTTTATATTTTCGTAAAATTAGTATGTATTTTGCACCTTCAACTTTGAGCCGGAATCCCTAGCCCTATAAGGCTTTTAAAAATACAAACTTGCCTTGTTATAAAGCCTTTAAAAAAACGCTTTCGATTGGTTTTAGAGTTGCATTTGTGCGATTTTATTTCGATTTGCTATTGCGGATTGAAAACGGTACGTTTTGGCGATTTAGTATGGGAATCGGGGTGGCCGGAAGTGGGGGTGGCGCAAAGTAGGGGTTTTGACTTACACCATCTGCGGGACTTTCTCCTGCCGTTCCTGGAACATTCCCTTGAGAGGGTTCCTCGGATGACATACCCCTCTGGTGTCCTCTCCCATCTTTTGAACCACCAGGTAGTACCGCCAGCATCGGTCTCCTTGCCTCAGCGTCCGTTGGCAACGTCCAGCGTCTCGGGGGCAAAAGTGAAGCGAGTCACGACGCAAACGTGACCTTCAGAGGTTCGGGGATCGTTTGGGAGAGCCACCGAGGCGGGCTCGTGCGGTTCTGGCGGAAACAGGTTCCGCGGTGGCGATGGCACCCGCCCTCCTGGCTTCTTCGTTATCGACAGCTGCCCCCTATTCCGGCATGCAGGCGCCTTTTCTCACTTTCTTTTTCTGTGGAAAAGTCCTGGCACCCCGAAACACAAAGACGGCTGGACACCAGGGGGCCGCAGCGGAAACCTTCCTAAATAAAGATGGGCTGCTAGCAACAAAAGGGAAAGAACAGCGGCAAGTCCGGCGGGTGGGAGCAGCAGCAGCAGGTCAAAGAAAGGCGATTTGCTCAGGTGGGCCCGCCGAGGGCGCGGCGCCGAGCGCCGAGGAGTGTCAAGGCGCCTCGTGGCGCCTGAATGAGCGACATCCAAGACCATCTCGGCGCCGACGCAATTTGGGCCGGAGTGGATCCCCGGAAAGGACGTCGGGCAACGGTTATTGGGCGGAGCGCCTCCCGCCAAGTGCGCCTGGGGAACGTGACCGGGGGTTGCGGGTTGCTGGAGGGCGCCACAGACAGCGAGCGCGCGCAGAGGTCGCAAAGGACAAGCCGCGCTTGTAGGCGCCGCGAGACGGACAAGAAGCCCCTGATTGACTTTGAGGCTGCAGCTACCCTTGGATGCCCGCGACGGCGGCGTTTCTTGGACTTTTCTGGGCGAGAAAGATTAGGGACAGAACGGGCACATAAAGATCATGTTGCAACGTTGTATGGGCAGATGGAGGAATTATTATGGGTGCTGCTGCTGCTGCTGCTGCGTGTAAGTCGATTCAGGCAGGAGGACAAGTGCCCCCTAACCGCATGGCATGCCCTCCTGACATCGGCGAAAATAGGCCACCAGATGCACAATGATCGCGAAATCACCCCACGGAACACACTAGCAGGCGTCTTGGGCTCCGGGCAATATGACGCAGGAAGGCTCCAGCGGGCGAGGCCAAGGGGGCTGCGGGTTTGCGTGCTGACTCGGCACAAGGCTGGCCCAGTTGAGCGGTTGTCGCACCCTGTCAGGCCTTGACGGGCGCTGCTGGACAGCGGTCCCCTCGCTAGCGACAAAAAAGGCCCGAGGGGGCAGCGACGACAGCTGACAGCAAGGGCATTTCCTGAATTCCCATCTTGGCGGCGCCGTTTGCGCCAATGCCAGCAAGAATCCCATGGTGCTTGGCTGGTCTTGGGAGCAGTCTTTCCCAGCCTTGGCCCAGTGTCGAACGTGCCGCAATACCCGGGTGATCACCAAAACATTGGGGTTCGTTGGAATAAATCATCCCTTCTTTGTTGCTCGGGTGCCGGTCCCCGCCAGCGCAAGAACGGATCAACATTTGCTAGTCTATTGGCGGGCGCTTCCTGGTCGGTTTTCTGCAGCCCAGTCAGTGTGTTGTCGAGTACACATGTAGCTTCAATATTTCGACCAGCGCTCCATTATACCACCCGGTCTAGCGCCGGCCACAGGCTCTAACACCCAAGCCTCCAGCTGGCACGCGTTCTGTGGCCCTATGTAGACTCTCGCCGTGCCCACCGTGGACCCTCCTTGCACCCCCACAAACCCTGGCCCTGCCGTCCTCTGATATCAAATTCGTCAACTTTGAGCGGCGATGGGGGTTTCTACCCGGACACCGCGCTTTCCGATGCCTTCCTTTCTTTTGCCCATCCTCTCTCCCACTGATTAGGTCCAGCGGGCTCCGCATCCGAGGGCACTGCCCTCGTCGATGAGTTTCACCAGGGGTAGGAATATCGTCCGGGACAGCAGCAGGCCCGGTAGGTAATCTAGAGGTACCCGCCGCCCCCCACAGCCGCCGCGCTTCCACCCCGGACAGTACGCACGAGGGACAAAGCTGCGCGCGTAGGAAACGAAACCACCCGTTGATGGAGACGTGACTGGCCCCGCCTGATGCTCGCCACGGGCCCCACGTCATGTCGCACACAAAGAGAAGAAAGAGCAGGAGGAGGGAGTCCTCCCCCAGGCAGGCCGCCGCCCTGGGCCAGGGCGCGGGATCAAAGAGACAAGCCAGCATGATCAGCACAAGCAATGCCGGCCATATTTATCACAGCCGGCGCCCCTGGGTTCATGGCATTCTCTTGTCCCTCCCTACTTTCTTGATCTTGCAGGAGAAAGAGAGAGTGTTATGTGGGAGCACCACTGCAGTTCTTGACCTTCACCAAGCCCTGGGCTGGCTTCCATTCTTCCCTTCTCTTCTCCTCTTCCCGTTAGCCTTTCCCTTCTTGTCGTCGTCTAGCCCCCGGAGGCTCCTAGATCGACTTCCTTTTTTAGCCTTTCTTTTCTTGGTCTTCTTCTCCCCGTCTTGGGTTGTTTTTCTTAGTCACTTTTCCCCTGCGGATCGTCATCTTCGTCCTCTGCCATCTGGTCTGGGCGTGATTCCACTACATCCCGCGTGAGTTCTCGGCATCGAGCCACCTCCCAATCCTCGCCCTGCAGAACCAACGTGCCCTCCACTGTAGAACGGTATCTCACTCTTGCCTGCTCAAGCAAAGAACGGCAGTAGCACTGACACTTGATGGACGGCGGTGCCACTGCGGCATTTTGCCCCCTAGACCTGTTTTCTTTTTAATAAGGAGCTGCTGCTGGCCCTCTCTCCTCTCTGCCCGACCTGAGAGTCCAACAAAACCTGCGTCCTGGCCTCTAGACCGAGTAGCACTCTTCACACCATCCAGCCAAAAGGCCCTACCCGCCTCGTGCAGTAGAAACCGGCAACATGGCGCCCGCCCTTGACCCGAGCGAGCTGAACGTTACTGTGGCCATTCTTGGTACGCAGCGCCTAGAACACCCTCCCTGGGTACACAAGGCTTGGACGCCGTACAACATCGTGCCAGAATACACACGGCCCGTCCCCGTGACCTTGGCTCAAGGCTGGGCAGGGTTCACCATGCCTGGCGCCCAGACCTCGCTGCCCAACCAGCGCCTTCAGTGACCAAGCCTCCTGGATGTCATTGGGTGTTGGGAGCCTTGGGTGCTGCCGGCATCTCCAGCGTGTGTGGGTGGTATGGGTGGTTGCTAACTCAAGCTTTGTGCATGACAGGCGCCTTCATCACCATCTTTGGCTTGTTCTCGGTTCTCATCAAGGGAAGATGGTTCTTGGGAGAGGCTCGTAAGTGCTTGTCTTGACTACCTGTGGACTGTTTTCCTCACGCGAGAGATCGGGCTGGCTGCCAGCCATCTCTCGCCACTCCCAGAGCTTGGCTAACAGCACCACCACAATGCAGTCCCGGCCATGACCATCGGCATCGTGCTGGGCCCGATCGCCGGCCGCCTGCTAGATAACACACGGTGGGGGCCCGGGTCCCTCACCGAGGACCAGAAGAGCGCCATCACGCTCGGCTTCATGCGCGTCATGATCTCGGTGCAGCTGCTCATCGCGGGCTACCAGCTGCCCGCAAAGTACGCCGTCAAGAAGTGGCGTGACATGCTGGTGCTGCTGCTGCCCACCATGACGCTCATGTGGCTCTGCACCACCGCCTGCCTGCTCGCCACCATCCCCAAGATCACCCTGCTGGCGGGGCTCGCCATCGGCGCCTGCGTCACCTCGACTGACCCCGTCCTGAGCCAGGCCATCGCCAAGGGGCCCTTTGCCGACAAGTACGTCCCCCGCCCGCTGCGCGAGGTCATCAGCGCCGAGGCCGGCGCCAACGACGGCTTCGGCTTCCCGTTCCTGATGCTGGCTACCAACCTGATGCGCCATACCGAGCTGCCTGGCGTCGTGTTGAAGCCGTCCAAAGACAAGGTCAAGGAGGCCGCCGCCGAGGTCGCGCACCGCCTCCTCAAGCGAGCCGGCAACGTCGGGCGGCTGGACGGGGGCATCGGCGCCGCCATGCGCGACTGGATCGTCGACACGTGGCTGTATATCGTCTTCATGTCGGTCCCCTACGGCGCCCTGATCGGGTTCGGCGGCAACTACGGCATCAAGTTCTGCCTGCGCCGCAAGTGGATCGACCACGAGAGCTACCTGCTGTTCCCCGTCGCGCTCGCGCTCTCCATCACCGGCACCGCGGGGGCACTGGGGACCAACGACCTGCTCGCCTGCTTCTGCGCCGGAGTCGCCCTCAACTGGGACGGCGAGTACCTGGCCGAGACGCTCGAGCGCCACGACGAGGTCAACTCGAGCATCGACGTGCTCCTCAACTTCACAGGGTTCATGTACGTCGGCGTCATCATGCCCTGGTCCACCTTCCACGACCCCGAGGGCACCGGCATTACCATCGGCCGCCTGATCGGCCTCGGCTTCCTGGTCCTGCTCCTCCGCCGCATTCCCGCCATGATGCTGATGTACAAGGCCATGCCGACCTGCATCAAGAGCTGGAAGTAGGGTCTGTTTATGGGCTACGTAAGTTCTCTTCACCTCTTACCTGCTGGCCCCTTCCTTCCCACACTAACCATGTATGCCATTCTTCACCAGTTCGGCCCCATCGGCGTCGGCGCCGTCTTCTACGTCGAGCACACCAAGCACCTGTTCCCGCACGTCGGCGAGACGGGCGACGGGCGGTCCGACGACCTCCTGCGCGCGCTGGTGCCCTCGGTCTACTTCCTGGTCCTGTTCAGCATCGCCGTGCACGGCCTGTCTATCCCGGCCCTGGGCATCGCCTACCACGCCCTGGGCGTCGAGCCCGTGACCGACGACGCCGTGCAGGTGCGCCGCAAGAGCGCGCACGTCGCGCCGCCCGCCAACGCGCGCGTCGACAGCTCCGACGGCGACTACTTTGTCGCCTACAACCGCTTCAGCCGGCCCGTCCCCAACAACCGCCGCACCGTCGTCTTTGACGGCCAGAAGGTCCAGGGCCTGCCGCAGTACAATACCAACGGCGGCAGCAGCAACAACGGCGGTGGTGGTGCGCCCCAATGGAGGGACATTGCCTGGGCGGACGGGGTCGACCCCGTCGAAGAGGAGAAGATCCGGGTCAACATGCGGGCTGCGAGCCTGCAGAGGCTCGGTTAGGGGAGGGGATGCCAGGAGAGGAGGCAGGAGGGTGGGCATGTTTTCTTGGACAGACATTCACATGTTTCGCACCACGTTGTGGGAGGAAATAAAAGAGCTTCGCCAGAGGTCGAAATGCTGTTCCGAGGGACGTGGCTTATACGCAAGGAGAGAACGCAGAGTCGAGGTGGATAACATGTCAACGTCTACGAGTCGATTCTTTCTTTGCGCAGGCTATTTGGATTGGCGAGTTGCCTGAAGACAAGGACGCGGGTCACAGGGGAGCGCTTGAGGACCTAGAGTTTCTCGTCCAAGGTCGAGATGCTTTCTCTAGCTTGTGAGCTCCTTGCTCGCTCATCAACACAAACAACACGAAGCCTTCCAATGACGCTCACATACATTGCTGTCCGCAGCGCTAGCCCCTGACACCTGTTTAAATTTTGAAGTGCGAAGGACTCTTTGTGAATCCACAAGCAGCATATCCGTTTTCTTCTCCTTAGGCAACTTGTAGGCGCGCGTAACACGCGTGTAGCGGCTCCGCGCTTCAGGTCCCTTTCCCTGACAGATTCCTGCTGTTTCACGGATGTTGCGAACCATCGCAACGTGTTGGAACCCGCGACGGTAGCGGCTGCCTTGCATTATTAGCCCGTTCCTGCCCAACCCGTGAGGCCTCCATAATTACACATCACATATCGGCCGCAACAACGCAACACGTTGACACAAATGACGGTTGGAATACGGTTAGAACACTGTTACGGGGGCGCTCATCTTTGTCCGCCACCGGAAAATCGAACCAGACGAGGGGCGTGTGCCGTTGGCCCTCTTCGGTGCTCGGGTGACTTTTCCGCCAATCGATGTATTTCGGAGGGTTTTCGGGGGGCCGACTGAGCTATCGTGATAGTAATACCGGCGTATGTTGTGACTGCCTCGGTAGCTGTAATGAATGAAAGTAGCACTATTGAGGGGCTACATGGCGGAGTTGTAGTACGGTTGACCGGTGAGGAGCATTGGAGGGTCATGCAGGATGCCTTTTCCCAGGCCAGGTGATGTGGCACCGCATAGGCGATGGGCTCATCAGTCTGCCACTACCTAAGCCCTTGGTCCACTAGCCACGCTAGCTGTTGTCTTGCTCTCAAGGCTGAATACTCACCCCCTTCGTGTGACTAAATCGAGCCGCGTCGCAACATGATAATGCTTCGTGTCGGTTCCCTGGTCACACGACGCACAACGACCCTTTCGCTACCTAGTAGGACAAAGTGACAGGTTACATCCTGTCTCGCCCGCTCTCGGACATCTGGAGCGCTGGTAAAGGTGAGAAGCTTAAAGCGCGCCAGTAGAAAGTAGAATTGTGTAGCCAGCAATGACCTGGCTTCATTGCCTTGCCGTCGTCAATTTCCTCTTGTTTTGGTCCGCCTTGCTGTCTGATTCTATAAACTCCTAGAAATGCCACAAGGGCTATTAAATACGTAGGCTACTATATCACTGTAGGTAAAGGTCGCATTCACTGTTTCTTGATGATAGTTGCTCTGGTATTAGTCTTTGAGTAGGATATGTTCGATAATGACTGGTCTTGATAGATCTTGCTTTTGCGCTGTTCATGGTATCTTCTGAGCCCTCCCGCACCGCGACCTATCGCTCTCAAGTTCAGTGCTTCCCTCTCAAACCACTGTGCCCGCTTCCGCAATGATCTCACAGACTTCATGCTGAATACTACAAAGTGAACACAAGCTCTGTGTCATAGGAATACCATAGGCTAGCGACAGCCGCCGGTATGGCAGATCGAATTCTTATTTCCGCCGGCCCGTTAAAGGGTGACAGAGGGAAAGATTGCGGCTACATCCAGCGGCAGAGTAGCTGAGGGTACACCTCGCTTCCGCAACCCTTTTCTGGGAGCCCGTCCTGCAGCTCGCCTGATGGACGGGCTTTTACATACCATTTGCCGGCGTCTGTGCGTCAGGTAGGACACGGCACGGGCAGCTCTAGTCCGTCCGTGTCACGACGGCGAAAGCGCCGTCCACCAGAGCGCGTATATCAATCTCAAAACCTCATTCCTTAATCTTGGTCTTTGGTGTGCGTAAAGGAAAGAAGTTAGAGAAAAAGGACAGTGTGTGATGGTGATGAGGGTCGGGATTGGCTGAATCGAGCGTGGGATCATGGAGCGGAGGGTGCACGAGAAGGATGTAATTATTAGCGCCATGGATCCAGCGCCAGCTCGCCACATGATTTGGCTGTCATGGACGCCGAGGTCTCTATTAGGCCAAATTAGCGGGTCATTTGTTGGTTCAATGCTATTAGGTATAATACTACCCTATGACAAAGACCATTTTTGGTGCTCCATGTCTACCACCTGTCATCACGTAGCCACCCTCCCTTACGGACGTGAAGTCGCTGGGTAAGACGAGAATCAAGGATGCCTTCTTCCTCGAGGTAATACTGGTCACCAAGAACTCGCTTTGGAGAACCTTTCCGTGCACACCCTATTCCTACGCACCCCCGGCATTTGAAATATCTGATTGGATGAACACGCCCCATAGCAATCCACTTCTTTTTCTTACAGTGCTGGGGCAACTGTGAAAATGCAGCAGTAAATTTAATGGTACAGCGGTAATTATAGCGATCTAGTACCTGCACCGACACTTGCACCGACACTTGCACCGACACTTGCACCGACACTTGCACCGATACCGATATTTTGCAATGCTTTTAATTATAGCTATTATTTTTGCTGCAATTGTCGCTGCAAATGTCGCTGCAAATGTCGCTGCAAATGTCGCTGCAATTGTCGCTGCAATTGTCGCTGCAAATGTCGCTGTAGGTATTGCTGTAGGTGTCGCTTCAGGTCTTGTTAGGGCAGTGAAATTGAACTACAGTATTTTGTTAGAGGAACGCACGGTGTCTCTGGGAAGGGTGCGTAGGAATAGGGTGTGCACGGAAAGGTTCTCCTAATTTGTTGCCCTGTAGTGGTACATCCTGGAGGTCACCTTTCCCACTCGCTCGTGACAACGCAGCATCATGTGCAGGCTGCCTGCCGGCCAGGCCGCGAAGGACAGGCCGGGGCGTCCCCCGGATGTTACTCTCTTCGAAATGACAGGCTTGCTTGCCCACCGCGCCATGTGGGGATGGTTGTCAAATAGGAACGAAGCCACGATATGCAGGAATCTTTGGAAACAGAAGGTCCTCGCGGACATCACTCCCTCCCGGGAGTGCAGGCAGACCAACCACATCAGCAGTGGATGCCCCTAATTGAGCCAATAAGGGGCTTTGGTGCCGCCTTCCGGCGCCTGTACGCCCCGGAACTTCTCGCCAGTCCAGTCTAGCCTCTTCTGGGGGCAGCAAGAGGCATTCCGGGTCGTCTGTTGAGTTGTGACTTGTGACGTGTCTCCCGCAGTGGGAAGCGTCTCCCGGCAGGCAACGGGAAGGGAAGCGAAGGGACCACAAGAGCATTGCATGCCAGCATAGTGCAAACGAGCAGGTTGGCAGGTTCTTGGATACGTGTCCTTCGATTGTCTTCTTTTTCTTTTCTCAACAAAACCCAGGAACAAGGTATCGCCACCTGGAAGTCTGTCATTTATGACTTGGTTCCCTTGTTTGTATTGCTGTCAAAGATGACAAGTCCATGCCTCTCAAAACAGGGAGCACCCTGGACTTTTAGATCGCCAACTCGGGGATACAGGGGGCCTCGAGTATCCGTCTCGATCCGGGGTGGCGGGGAGGGAGCAAACAGCGTAGGGCGGATATTGGCCAAAACTCCGTTCCCTGCTATCACACGCAAGAAGAGAGCGGGGTTTTGTTGGGTTCGGCTAGATGCCAAGATGCGCCTAGGACACACGTTGCGGCAGTCTTGCGTGGTCATGTTGTCACTCTGAGACGGCACTTGCTCGGCAAAAGAATACGATGTGTCCAGATAGGCGATGGAAGTTGGGATAATGAAGGTACCAGCCTTCGAACGTCCTCCAGCGACGGGACTAGCCGCAGGCATTAGGGTGATTGGCGAGAGGCTTTCAAGAAATCCCGGCGCTTGGATATTTGAATTGGCGGGAAATCCTATGCGGAGGCATTTCGAGTGGCCCACACGCCAACACCAACCTATGGCTGGAACCTGTTTGGGTCAAGGCCGTAAAAGAGGGGACACTCGTCTTTGTTTGAACCAAAGGGTGAAAGAGGGCCACACAAGGGGTACTTGTCTGGGCGGAAACGTAGAGGCCAGGGAAGTCGGTTAGAGGTGTGGTCGGCACATGGACGACCTCCTCCGCCCTGGGGCCGGGGGCGGCTGAAGGCGCTCGGCCATGGTCTAATGGTGACCCTGTGGCGTGGCATAGACCAGCTGTCAAAGCAGGGCTAGACGACTAGTGGCGGGTAGGCCAATATGGACAAATTCAGACCACGCACGCTAGGCGACCCGGCAGGGAAGCCGGTCGCACTTCCTCTGCATGCAATAAGACAAAAAAAAAGGCGCCACGGTTGAAAAAGCAAAGCCAAAGTGGGGGTTTGAAGAGTGTGTGCCAACTCAACTTCCTGCACGTTTGAGCTCGCTGAAGTGTGCAGCTCCTTGCCCTCCTTCATGCAACGCTAAATTGGAGCTTCTGCATCCACTGGCATGCTGAGCCTAAAGTTCTTTAGCTCTAGCAGCCGGAAAAAGGTGCAATGAGCGGGATGGTGGGTGGCAAAGACGGGTATTAGTGCGGGTAGGTGGGCTGGAGCCGGCAGAAAGTACCAGAAACTAGGCCAGGGTAAGGTGCAAATGCATCGCATTTACGAGAGGAATACGCTCTGTAGGATGGAGAGCTTCCTGCTGCGAACGATGACCCAGTTTTGCCCTTACTAAATCGAACAGCCGACCTGTTGTGCCGCCACTTAAAGCCCAAGAAATGGGTGACGTGGTGCTGGAGAAGTTCCACCTATGTTATCTCTGTGCTTCAGCCCGACTAGCAAAAGCCACAGCCGGCGCCAAGCTACTTGCGAATTTGATAGACAAGCAAGCTAGATTCGTTGTCCACGAGCCAGCTTTTGCGAGGCCCCAGCTCAGCCCGTCCATTGTGAGCGATTTGACGGTTCTTTCCCCTTCGTGGCAAGGTCAGCAGCTGACGGGCTAGTGGAAGAACGTGGCAGGTGATCGGCACATCAGCTAGCCAGATTACTTCAGGGCGTAGAGGTGCCAAAAGACGGTCAATGACACCCCAGCCGGTGCCACCGCATATCTTACCTAGGCGCCTACTGGCGGACAATCTTCTTGACCCTGGGCTGTATGAGGTTAGACTGTCTGAAGCCCTGGATTGATGCCAAGGTGATGACGACTGTGGGGATAAAAGGGCCAGGGCTGGATGCCGGGTTCATGGGGGAGCAGCAAGAGAGAAGAGTGTCGACCAGGGATTCGTTTCTCGGCCCCTATCCTTCGTTGGAAGCACCCTCGCCTCCCCACAACAAAATAAACGAGACTGCGAAACAAAGTGACTTTGGCCCCAAGTGTTTTCCCTTTGTATTTCCAGAAAGACAAATGGGAAATAAAAGATTCAACCTGGCTGTATATTACCAGCAGTCGTAAAGTATACTATCACGTCTTTTTTCTTTGTGAAAATAATTACGTATAGTGGCGGTTTTCTTGACGTTGTTCGTCGCGGTCAATGTACTCCCCGACAGGAGGGACACGGATAGCAGTCTCGTTTTTTTTGTTGTGGGCGAGCCTCGCTCCCATCGATGCCGGATGACCGCCGATCTTCAATTTCCTCCAATAGCCCGGAAATCGGCTTCTTGAGCATCGTGGAAGCGGGCTCTGGATCCCGTCGTATTTACCCATTTTTATCCCGTGCCCTCCTCAATATCTGACCTACGCAATATCGTTTGATTTGCTGGCGCAGCATTATCCTGGCACGCCCGCATAAACGAGATCAACCTTCCAGATATAGCATAACCAGCCACGTCAGGGGGTGAAGTCAGCGCAATAAAAAAAATAAAAAAAAAAGGAAGGATGCTCGTGCCGGAGGGGGTGTCCGCTGGCAGCAATACGTTTGCGTGTTATAGGTGGTATTGCAGGGCGGCCCGCCATCGATGCGACGCTGGACGAACGGCCTTTAACGGGGCAGGCCTGGGCTATATTTCGGCAGCAGGCGCCGAAGGGCAAGCTGAATGCAGCGCGAGGCAAATGGGACGAACTACACACGAGCAGCTGCCGGGGTGGCCCGAGGTACCACTAGCGGCCCAATCCGACCCGGCCATGGGCCGGCGAGGGACCGACGTTCTGCTGGTCAGCCTCTCCCTCCCTTTGTCTATGTAATCCCCTCCAAACTCCCCACCTGAAGGTTACATGATATTTGCTCAGGGTAGTAACAGAGATTCTCCTCGCATCCTTGATTTTGATATCGGGCGCTGGCACAAAGGGGGCATCTCGCTCGACCCTCGGGCCAGTCTAGAATCGTTGTTATCTGCCCGAATGCCGGAGCCCTTCGACAATTGCCGGTTGGGTTGGAGCCTGGCAGCAGGGCGCCGAGGCCTGCGTAGGCGAGCCTTGGCCGCACCCTCCTCGAAGCTCGAGTCCAGACGGATGCGGTATCCCGCGACGAGAGAGCCCGCCTTTCCTTCCGTCTTTGTGCTCCTTCACCCCCGGCTAATGTTTGCGTAAAATGCTCAAGTGCTGGGCTCCATAATGGAAAGAAGAGCCGGGGTGCACAAACCGCACCAAGAAAAAAAAAAAAAAAGCCACAGCAGAAAAAAAGACAGAGAGGGTGGGGGACCCGCAGACAGACTCTTCAGCCCAGAAAGCCACATGCAGGAGGGAAACCTTGGATCGACCTTGGCTGTTTGTCCTCTGGAAGAGGTTTTTTCGCCCACACGTGATAAATAATGGCGTACGTAGAAAAGGATCGTCGCCCCAACCCACGCTCCTATCCTTGCCGTGGCCTCGCCCCGACCCTCGCCTAAAACGGCAAACGGTGAAGAGCCGCTTGCCTCGTTCTAGATGAAGGCCGTGCCCACGCCACAGGTTAACTGCGGGCCAGCACGACATGTCTTGGTGCCCAAGTGAGGGAGAAGCAGAGTTATCAAGCTGTAGGTACACTTGCCAGCTCAGCCAAGGAGCAATTAAGTAATATATTTTCCGCCCTCTACCCGCGGTTGTCATTCACTTTTTTGCCCCTCACCTTCGCCCAAACTCTTGCTCGCATGCCCTTGCTACGTGCATTTCAATGCGCAATCAGCCTTCTGCATGCAAAAGGACGCCGGCCCCGTGGCGCTGGGTGACAGCAACGCCGGCGTCTTGGACGGGCGGGCCAACAAGGGATGCCACCACCTACTAGCCCCGGTTGGAAAATACCTGGCAGGGGACAGTACGCGGCCAATTGCGCCATCAAGACATGGGTGCCATGCAGAAATACGAGCAGGGCAATTGCGTGGCGCCCAATAGAGCGTCGGGTCAGCCATGCATCCGGCGCATCCACAGACCCCGATACCGGGTCGCGGTGAGCTGGCAGCCGCCTGGCAAGGGTTTTGCAGGAAAAGAGAACAAAACAAACGAATGGACGGAAATGCAGGGCTGCCGGCTGTCAGAGAGAGCGATCCCCTCTTTCCCAAGGGGCCCGACAAACGCCGACTGTGCGGCTCGAGGTCAGGCTGTCGGTCCGATAAAACCTCTTATCCACCATATCAAACCAAATCAAACACGGGAGCCGCTTCCATGGACACACACGGGTAACCGACCACAGCCATGCTTGCCTCAGGCTGCCTCTCCTCGGAACCAGCCGACCAAAACAAGGAAACTGCCCCAACCCAGCACGACCGAGCAGAAAAAAAAGAGGCCCATGCCTCCCGCCATGTTCCGAGCCTGGGCCCCTGATCCTGAACGGGTTAAATGTCGATCATAAGGGGGCTTCAAAAGCTGCCAATGATTAGGCAACATGGGTTCTCTGCAATTCTACCCCCTAGTGCCCCTCCTCACTGAAAAGGTCCTGTCTTGCGACTGGAGGCTGGTCCGGCAGGCAAAACGCTTGCTTGTCTTTTTATTGGGTGTGTGCGTGAACGCCTCGTTTCTCCCTGGCTCTGGGCAGGGATGTCAATGTACAGATTGGGAACTTGGTGCAGGAAATGGTGGAGGGAGGGGTGTGCGGCGGGAACAATGGAGGGGAGGGGAGGGGGCGTGTGTTTGTGTGAGAACCCAAAATCCACACACAACGCGGTTCTCCAGTCTTTTTTTTTTTTTTTTTTTTTTTTTTTTTTTTTCTGAGCTCTCACTCTCCGTTCGCACCGTTCGCCCTCACAACGAGGCAACCGCCTCGGGCTTCCACTCTCCGGGGTAGAACCCCCGGGGACTGGGTCTCGCTGCTCCACAATGGATGGCTTCTGCCAGCCTGCCGTGCACCTCCCGGAGATGGCCCTAACGCCAAGCCACAGCATAAAGACGACCGTTTCTTCACGTACCCGCCACACTTCAAGTTCTCGACGCTGGCCCTTTCCTCAATGCGTTGAGGCCAGGCTAGCAGACTGGAACCGACAGGCATCGGACCTGTCTCCCTTGCTCCGCCCCGTTAGCTCCTTCTAGACACAAGGCAGGGACAGACAGCGCTAGGGGATGGCAAAATGCGACGATGGGGCGCTTTAGATTTTTTTTCTGCTGCACAACGGTTCGGTCCCCGCCGTGCCGGCCCGGAGTCCATTTCTTTAGCTTGGACGGCAAACGCAAAATTTCTGAATTTCTTTTTGTGAATTATTGGGGCTAAGCTAGCTGCCGAAGCACTAATTCTCGGGCATTGAAGTTTCCGTGCCGCCTCCCCGTCTCCTCGACGTTTTTTTTTTTTTTCTTTTCTAGCGCCTGAAATCTCGCGTGCTAGCATGACATCGTAATGTCCGTGGATGACAAGACACCCAAGGCTCGGGGTATTATGGGATTATTTGAACCGCCAGGGTGCCACAAAACAAGTGGCCGCCCATGGCATAAAGGAAAGAGACAGCGGAAAGAGAGAAGAAAAAAAAAGAACCAGAACCACCAGGCCAAAAAGTGATAGCCTCCCTCCAGTGATCGCCACCCAACCTCCCAAGCCCCCCAAGCCCAAGCCCGTCATCCAATCCAACGTCCCCACACCGCTCCTGTGATACCTGTGTGTGTCCATGCACAAAGGCGCCTGCCCTCGCCTGTCACGTCCAACCAGGATGGCTGCTCCGCCGCCTCTGGTGCGCGCAGCGGCGGTCCTCATCGAGCGGAGAGCCGGACCTGGTCAGCGGAGGGGCCCTGGGGAGGAGGTCGTCACCTGCTCCGCCCCCCTGCTGCTGCTGCTGCTGCCGCAACGACGCCACGTCGACGTCGGCGTCGGCGTCTGTGTCTGCGTCTGCGTCTGCGTCTGCGTCTGCGTCTGCGTCTGCATCTGCGTCTACATCCGCTGCTTCTTGCTTTGGTTGCTGTTGCTGTTGCTGCTCGCCAGCTGTCGGCGTGGTTATTGCCGCGGGCGGCATCTCCATCTTGACGGGCGTGGCTGCCGGCGCAGGCTGGTCATGGGGCCGCTGTTGCTGCTGGGTGCTGCTGCCGTTGGATGGGAGGAACGCGTCCTCGAAAGCTGCACGAGGAACAGGAGAAGCAGCGGCGGTGCCAGAAACCGGGTTGGTGGGTAAACCAGCCGGCGCCATCAGCGACACCACCCCGTAGCGGCTGGGGGCGGGTAGCACGGCAGCAGTGCCGACGTCCTGCTGGTAGTCGCCGTGGTAGCGGGCACCAATCTGGTGGCCGCCGCCGCTGGTCAGCCGCAGTGGCGCCTGCTGCATGGCCACCCTGTCACGCTGCTCCTGCAGGTGATGCTCGTGCTTCAGGTAGTCGTATGGTTGTGGTGGGTGAGGGTAGTGGTGGTGGTGGTAGTGCTGCTGCTGCTCCTGCCCCGGGAAATGTGATACTGTCGCTGTGGGGAGGTGCTGCGTGTGATAGTGCTGCTGCGGGTGAGGACCATACAGGTGGGCAGCAGCCTCTGCGCCCATGCCTCCTACTCCTCCCGGCACGCCAGGCTGGTGGCTGTCGTAGCGTGGCTGGTAGTGCAGCTCGTGGTGGGCCGGGGGCGTCGACAGGCCAGCAGCGCCTCCGGGTCCGCGGTAGCCGACCCTTTCCCTGCCGGACCGGCGGGTGGAGGAGGGAGCGGGGTGGTGGTGGTAGGCCTGGCTGTGGCCACGTAGTTGCGAGGCAGTGGAGGAGGAGGAAGGGCCAGCTGCTGCAGACATGACGAACTGGTGGTGTGCGGAGGAGGTGTGATGATATTGCCGCTGCTGCTGCTGCTGCTTGCAGGCCCTGCTGCCGCCCTTGCCTCGAACCTTGTTCCTGTCGCGCGTCGTCGGCAGCACGCCGCCGGACTTCATTGCCCAGGGTTCCAGGTACCATATGGCGAGCTTCTTGTCGTCCCGCGAGGACGCGCCCTTCTTTTTCTTCCTCGCGTCTGTCGTGTGGTCGTCGAGAGCGTCTTGGGACGAGCTGTCGGGGCTGCTGCCGGGTTTCACTTTCGTAAAGGCCTATTTCCATGAATATTGCGACAAACGGTCAGTACGGTTCACCATCATTGCTTCTTCCCGTTCTGTTTTCCCCTTTTTTTTCTCCCTCTCGTCAAAGTTGGCCTACCCGATTCATGCTGAGGTTGTGGCGGATGCTGTTCATCCATCCGTTCGTCCGGCCTACGTCTTCGAGGTGCTTGGTGGTATTCCTTCTGAACCAGTCGTAGATCTCTTGCAGTGCCAAAGGTCTGCCGTCATTCTCCGTAAAGCACCGAAATATCAGCTTGGCATAGGGAACGTTGGTCTTTGTCGGCTCCCCCTGGACACCGGACTGCCTGCTCGCATTCTGCCTCTCAGCGGCGGCCACGTCCCTAATCTCCTGATCCTCGCCGCCGCCAGCTTCCCTTGTCTGGATGTCTAAAGGGGCTGCTGCCCTCTGCTGCTGTTCATGCTGCTGCTGAGGCCGGCTGCCGAGGATGATGTCGTCGCCGGCGCCGCCTTGCGCAGGGAAGCTGCCCCCATGGGAAGGACCCGCAAAGAACGCAGGCGGGCTGCCACCTCGAGGTAGTGGGCCGTTGCTCTCAGGGTACGGGTCCAGGGCGGTGGTAGTGCTACCCGGGGCGCCGCTTAGTTGTTGTTGGCCATGCTGTTGCGGTTGGTCGAAAAAGCTGTCGCCGCCGACAAGGTTGTTGTTGGCAAAGTGGTGACTGTTGCTCCTCCCAGACACCATGGGATAGTTGCCCATCTGGCCGCCAGTGCTGCTGCCGATTCGCGCTCGCCGGAAGCGTGTCCGCGGCGTCACGCAGTTGCTTTGGCTAAAGGTAGGGGTAGGCGGCAGCGAGTACTCCAGGCCAGGGGTTGGGCTGTTTGGAAACAAACCCGGAGTGTCGGCGGCGGCCGTAGCAGCAAGGTACGGCGGCGAGGAGTCTGAGGGAACCAAGGCCGACGACATTACTTGCTGGGGGCAGTAGTGGATGATGCCCGAGCCCGAGGCGAAGGCGTCAAGCTGCTGGTGGTAGTGAGGTGTGTTGTAGTGCTTGCCCACAGCTGGCATCACCGATGTTTGGGCCTGGGAGCCGGCAAAGGTGTCCTGGGGCAGGGTTTGCCAGCCGATGTCGTATGGATGAGGCGTTTGCTGGAACGGCGACAAAGTTGGCGTGGCGGCCGGCCAGGACTGGTCGATATTATTAAAAGCCACAACGAAGTCGCCGGTTCTGGGATCGCAGTCGCTGCTCGTGGTGCCGTTGCCGGCAGCACCGCCAGCCTCGCCAGTCTGGTGATCTACTAGAGTGATGGTGCTGGGGTCCAGGGGCGTGGAGGGGTAGAGGCTGAACTTGTGATCTGCGATCACGTCGTAGTTGTATTCCTCTTGGCCGGTGGCAGCGCTGCCGGAGGCGGGGTGCCAGCACACCACGCCTTCCATCTGGGTCATCAGCGGGGTGTGCAGCGGCAGGATCTCGGGCTCGTTGGAGACCCGTGGCGAGGGCTCGCCACACGTCGTGTCGGGATACGGCGTCATGGCTTCAGGCAGGGTGTCAGGCGACGGGTGCTGGGAGGAGCCGCCGCTGTGATGGCTTGGTGTTGGTGGTGGCGGGCCGTTGTTGTTGTTGTTGTTGTTGTTGTTGTTGTTGTTGTTGTTGTTGTTGTTGTTGTTGTTGTTGTCGTCGTCGTCTCGCTCCATCTTCAGATCGTCATCAGCCGAAAAGAGGGTGGAGGTTGCCGTTGCTGTTACTAGCGTTGGGAAAGAGGACGGGACCAACGTGCGAGCTTCCTTGGCTTGCTGGTGGGGGCCGTTTTGCGTGTACCATTCGCCCGGCAGGCCGTGCGACACGGCCAGACTGAAAAGCACAGGAGCTTGGGGGACGGCTTGACGGTTCAGGCTCCGCTCGGCAGATATGGCTGCGGTCGATGGCTGGGTGGTGCAGGGCACATCAGACGACGGCTGGCGGCTGTCTACTGGCAGGGGCCTGTTGTCGGGATACTCTGCCATCCTCGTCTCTTCTCTGGGTTCCGTGCCTCGCGGTTGGAGCTGCTGCTTGCTGCTGGTGTCTCTGAAAAGCTATTCTTGGAAGGCGTCGAGAGAAGCTTGCTCTATGTGAGCTGTTGTGGTCGACACAAGTGATGTGGCGAAACAAAAACGTGCTTGTATGCTTTGTATCAAGATGGGCTCGCGGTGATAGCGTGGTGATGGGACCCTGGTGAACGCCAAGACCCCCTTTCGCGTGCCGCCTCCCCACGGTGCTGGCTTCGACAGCAACACGGCCGGGCGAATAAGGAAGGGTCAAAAGAAGGGCAGGTAATGGGGTAACATGGGTGGGGGACCGCACAGCTGTCAGCGGACCCTCTGAGGGTGACGTCTGGACTGGCGTACGGTACACGACGGGATGCTGTAGCTGGGGCCGTGTAATAAGCCGGGCAGGCACCTGTGCACCACTCTAAAGCAAAATTCAAAACAGGAGCCGGCGGGAGCGTGATGGTCCAACCAGGAGGGCCAACGAGGGGGAAATCAAAGCCTGGTGTGTGCTATCCTAGGTGGACAACACGCAAGGCGGCTGTGCGTGGCTGCATAGGCTGGGTGTTGGCCACTGGCCGGTGAACAGTTCAGCAAAGCTACCAACTGCAGGATGGGCAGAGGGGAATAAGGTTGGGTGCTTAGAAGGGACGCTTGACGAGTGAGGAACGAGTGCAGGACGGGTTGGTGGAGGATTATCAGAATTATTAAGAATCAGATCTGGTCCCAGAAACCGGGAACGAGACAAGCTGGATCTCGGGGACTTTCACCCACTACTTATTTCTCAGGTTAGACTGAGTCTTGGGACAGGGAAAAAGACCGAGCCAGCTCGATTTAGTCGGAGCTTTTTTTCGCTTCTGGCCCTGCCCGTCCACCCACGACCGAGTTGGAAGATACCCACCAAACTACATGCAGCTATATCACATTTTCAAAAAGAGACACCGTCGTCCCCGCTCCAGGCCAGTGACAAGGATAGAAAGATAGGTACCCGGGTACCCGGTAGCGCACAGTCCCGCCCTGCCAGATACACCCGCGGCTCCGCCATTTTCTCGCAGGAACGGAAGCATAAGAGGTCCCTGGCAGCGGCGACGACACTAACGAAACGTGTATCTGCTGCCGTTGAGTCAAGAAGCGCATATGACAGGTCGACGCACGCCCAGGGTGTGTGTGCCCGCTGCTGTGTCATGGAGAGAGGTGAGTGTGGGGTGTGTGTTTTCAGCGAGGCATGCCGCAGTGTTTCCACAGTGCATACGCCATACGGGCGCTGCATGTATGCCCTCACGTTTGCAAAGCTGCTAGGCAAAAGCGGAGGGGGATGGATGCGGGCTGGGGCAGGGAAACACCAAGCCCGTGCTGGCTTGCATGCTCTCCTGTCATGTACGTCCATGGTTTTTTGCGGGTGGTCGAATTTGGTGGCTCAGGGGAGAGGGGCAGGTCCTGGGCTTTCCGGCCGAGGCACTATGACAAAATGGTAGAGCTGTCACAACTCACAAGCAAACGGGCAAGAATGGGGGTCATTCTTTTCCCTCCCAGGGGCCGGAGCCGACACCACGCCCGCTAGCATCCCGCCCGTGCAGGGGGAAGTGCAGCTCGAAAAAAAAAAGTGATTTCGCGGGCGGCGACGAGCTATGGATGAAGGAGGAAAGGAGAAGCGGGGAGAGCGGCTGGTTCGGTCCGAGAGGTGGGAGGGAAACAAAAGGAAAAAAAAAAAAAAAAAAAAAAAGAGAGAAAGAAGGGGAAAGAGAAGATGTAGCAAAATCCTGGGAGACCAAACTGCATGTGCCCTCCCATCCTTCCCCCGCGTCCCAAGGATCTAATGTAGTTCGGCCGCCCGGGACCCAGGCCCAGGGGGAGAGCAGAAAACCCAAGAAAACCCAAGGTATGGGAACGGAACCTAGCAGCCTCTGCCCTCGCCCCTCCCCAGATAACGGCCACAGGCCGCATCTGCATCTGGGTGTGCGTGTGTGTGTGCGTGTGTGGTTTGCAGGAAGGATATGTCGATGGCCGAAAGCAAGGGAATGCGGTCGACCGACGGCCGGCTGGCAAGTGTGGATCGGGGAGCCGGCTGCTGCTGTCAAAGGCAGGCAGGGCAGGTGGTGGGTTGGACTGGGGGGAGCAGGAGCAAGTTGGCAGCATTCAGCAGCAGCAGCAGCAGCAGCAGCAGGGCGCAAAAGATTGAAGGCAGCAGAGCACGGGTCGTCAGGCGGGGGGACACCGGGCCATGAGGTAATGCGACACAAGCGGGAGGGGGATGGTGACGGCGATCGAAGTGGCGCACAACGAAAGCATCGCCTACTGTTGCGAACAGCCAGCCTGACGGCCGCGTTCGGCATGCTCGTGGGTACAAGTGCGACTTTTGGGAATGGCTGCCTGCGAGGGCCTGAGGTCTTCATCCTGCGCGGAGCTGGAAGGGCGGCCGAGGGTGGAAAGGGACGGGAGAGGAACAGGACGGACAAAAGGGGAATGAGGAACACTAAGCCAGGCCCCATCCATTGACTGCCAGCCAGTGAAGAAGTAACCTGCCATCCTCACCCGCGGCCCTTAGCATTGCTACCTGCCACCCGGCGCGTTGACGGATGGAGTCTCGTGCCGACTGCAGAGAGCCGCCGCCGCGCGACGCTGCACAAAAATAGGTGGCTGTCTCGCTTAGCCTGGAACGGGGAGCCAATGGATTTGTCAGAGATCCAAGTAGGAGAGCACTGGCCACCAGCGTCGGCGTGGACTGCCATAATGATGGCTTGTGAATGTGCCACCAGCCTGCCGACAGGTTACGGCCCGCGCGGAGGAGGGAGAGCAAGGCCCACGACGCAGGGAGGAAGCCGAAAGCGGGTGTTCCACGGCTACCTGCCCAGGGAAGATACAACGATACATGTTACCCACTCCATTCTAGACGCTGGCCCGGTGCCACTCTGATGCCTGCATCGACAATGCCATTCTGCTCAGAGAACGCTGTGTTGCAGCTCGCTACCGAGCCACCATCCGTGCCATTGATTGGGCCGACATGGGTCACTGCGTTGGATAGGGGAAGCCGAAGAACAGCCTGGGCTATCGGCTCGCTCCCATGGGGTTAGGTTGGCGTCATCCATTCCCCCATGCCTGCTGTTGCGACAAGGAAAAGCAGCCGGGAAAAGCACGAAAAATCGATATTGAAGCAAAACCGCGGAGCAGCGACGACACAGGTCAGTAGTCGAATATGACACAAAAAAACAAAACATTCAGCCAAGCTTGTCCACAATGTTTGCAGCGACAAGCATCATCTCCATCAATACAACAACCGTGAGCCGAGGAGCCGCCTTCCATCCCATTCTTTGTTTGCTAAGCACACGCCCCTCCCTGTCATGGATGGACAGGGTTTTTTTTTTTTTTTTTTTCTCTGTTCTCCTTGCCTGCCGGGAAGCGGTCGCAGATGCAGAATGCAGACACCCCAGTTGACAGTTGACAGGCCGCCCCAGAAGGACGGCCAGACCAAACCCAAGACCAAGAAAAATGCGGGTCAGTGCTGTTCGTCACACTCTTGCAGAGAGCCACAAACTTGACAGGACCGATGCCCGCGCATTGTTCCAGCTGAGACCGGGCAGAAGTGGCGGCGAAGGAGGCAGTCAGGCTTGTGGTCGTTTGGCCTCTCTCCCTCTCCCAGTGGACAAGGAGTCACCGTGATACACACAGTCGACAGACCGAGACGGGGAAATATCAGGAAGAAAGAAGCGGGACAGTAGGAAACGGCACATATTTCCCACATATTTCCGGTGTGCTACCGGGTGTTACAAACGCGAGGGGAAGTGAAAACATCCGGCTTTGATGTCGACAGCTAAACTCCGTGGGGTAGGGAAAAAGAAAGCCCAGAATGGCAGGCGTGGGCCACCGTTTCGTCGTTACACGCCAACTTCTAGTCCTGTACATGCCGACGCCAGGATAGCCGAGGAGCTACGTGAAGAGGAGGATGTGCTCCGGGACACACATAGACTGGCCGTCCTACCCCACATGATGTAAACCCATCCGTAATCTTCCAAGCCCCCCTGCCCTCTCCAGTCCAAGCCAACAACCACACCATTGGCTCAAAGATGCCAACCGAGAACAAGAATGCAAAGAAGAAAAAAAAATGAAGAGCGCCCGGCAATGCGCCCTGCACGTCGACAGACGAGAAAGGAAGCCGAGGGGGACAATCTTCTCGAACGGTGTGTAAAACAATAAAATATTCGCTTCGGCGGGCCCAGCAGGCCGGAGACAGGGGGCCGGCATCCGCGGAGAGAAGTGAGGGAGGGGTGGCAGGGCGTAGCTGTCGTGGCCGTCCTTGGAGGAGGGAGTCGAAAACCGGGTTGACTACTTTCTGTAGTAGATCTGCGGGTGACAGGTCAGCCATGTAAGTCGCAACGCACCGCATATGCAAGCACAGATGCGCGCATTTAAGGAGAAGGGCAGCAGGGCTAAATTGACGCTTGCCTACCTTTTTGAACATGAAATGCAATTGGAGAATCCCCTAGCGCCAAAAGTGTCAGCCGCCACACAACAATAACAACGGCAGCAGTGAAGCACACAAAAAAAAAAAAAAAAAAAGCTGCAGGCACCCAAGAGCGAGGCCAGGGGCATGGGATGGATGGCAAGGATAACAAGACCCGGGCAGCTGGAGGGGACCACGCTGCGCGCCCCTTCTTGGCGCCGCAGCAGCTCCAGCCAGTCGGTCGACGGCACGTGTGGGAGGTTGGCCACACGGGCCTGGCCCGCAGGCCTGGTGATGGGAGGTCTTGGAGGTGTGCGTTCAAGCAGAAAGTGTCGGCGATCGACATGCTCGTGGCGGCAAGTGTCGATCACAGAATGAACGCAGAGATCAGGAGAAAGGGGTGAAGGGAAACGAGATCGTGTGACTGGGCAAAGGGGAAAAAAAACTTACCTTGTCGAAGCTGCTCCTGAACCCTCGCTCCCTCTTGGCGCTGTAGTCCCACTCCTTGTCGACGATGCGGAAGGCAATGTCCTCGTACGGCGGGCCAGCGATGAAGCGGATCAGGCACGTGTCCTCTTGGCCCGCGGGCGCCGTCGTCTCGCCGCGCCTGCGCCCTCCCTCGCGGATGATCTTGAAGGTCGGCGCCTTGGTCTTGTCGATGAGGTCCGGGTAAAAGATGTTGAAGCGGTAGCCGTGCACTGTCTTGGGCGGTGGGTTCTCGTGGTCGTAGTGCGTCTGGTTGTACTTGTTCCACTCGTAGCCCATCTGCACCCGGTTGAAGTAGCGTGGCTTGCGCGGCCGGTGCTTGTTGGCCCACCACGGCTTGGACTTGGTGAGCGTCTCCTCCGCCGTCAGGATCTCCTCGTCCTCGCCCACGCCGCGCGCCAGCTCCCGCTCGTACAGCGCCCGGGCAGCCTGCGAGAAGTCGTCCGCTTCGCCCTGTGCGAACCGTGCTGTACCTGGTGGTGCCGCTCCTGAGGAGGACGCTACCAGTTCGGTGCTGGGTCCCGCGCTCGACTCCCCAGGTGCCGGCGCCGCCACCACCGCCGTCTCCATGCTCTTCCCTTCCTTATCCTTGGGCGCCGTCCGCGTCAACGAGCCAGCGCTCCGCTTCGCACCCTGAGGCGGGCGGCTGAGCACGTTGGAGTTGGCGAGCGCCTGGGGGTCCAGGTTCTTGAGCAGCCCCAGCCGCACCTGGTGGATATCCTCCATCATCCCCTTCAGCCTCGCCTTGGCCTTGTACACCAGCAGGCTCTTGAGCAGGTTCTCCCAGTAGTCAGGGTCGATCTGCTCGTTGGAGTCCAGCTTGGCCCGGATCTGCTTCTCGAGCGCCTCGAGCTGCTCGTACGACTTGGGCCCCAGGATCTTGTCCACGTTGGCCGCGACGGACTCGGCGGTCGACGCGCGGCCGCCGTCCGCGCCCTCGGGCCCCAGCTGCTTGCGGCGGTCGGCGCAGAGCGCCTGGAGCGCGCGCCAGTACTCGAGGTTGCGCTCGCTCGTCTCGAGGGCCAGGTACGACTTGATCTCGGCCTCGACGCCGTCGAGCTGCTTCTCGCTCAGGCCGGCGATGAGCTTGTCCGGGCGCGGCACGTTGATGGCCACGTCGACCTCGTCGTCGTCGAGCGTGTCGCGGTCCTCGTCGATCCAGCGCAGGTTGAAGGCCAGGAAGTCGGCCGGCTTGGCACGCCGCTCGCGCACCCGGATGTCGGCCTTCTTCTTGGACTGCTGCAGCACGAACTTGTCCTCGCCCGCCACGAACTCCTCCGACTGCTCGTCCTGCGTCTTGAAGTGCCTCAGGTTGTTGGTCGCTGGTGGCAGCATCGCACCGCCACGACCGCCGCTGCTGCTGCCGTCGTGTGGCGCCCTCCTGTTGTTGTGACTCCGAGAGGGCTTTGATACTCGATTTGCCGGGTCGCGTCTTGGAGCGGTGATATCTCGATCTCGGTTCCGGTCCCTGCCTGATGGCGCGTCGCCTCGGATTGGCAATTTCGAGCCGGCGATCATCGCCGCACGCCCCGGGTCCATGTTGGTGACGTCGAAGAGCTACTCGATGCGACTATTGTTTCGGCGAGGTCTTGCACAAAGGATCGGATAGCAGCGAGTTCAGAGAAAATGTCTTTGAGGGCTTGTCAGCGCGGCGTTTGGTGACTGGTGATGATGGTGACGTTGGGACATGGGTCGTTTCTATGTGGGTCACGAAGGAGCCGAACGGTCTTCTAAAGTCTTGGCGTGGTGCTAAAGTTCAAGAGGGTGGTGCACGTGATCTGACACGTGTCACCCTCATCGCTGCTTTGAATCAACATACTGGAAGAGATGCGATGTGCAGAAAGTAACATCATCTACGTTTGTTTTAGTTTTAGAGTTTAACCTTCATATTTAAGCTGGTTGCACATTTCAGTTACAAGAAGACCACGCTGTGCCTCCAAACAATTCCAGGCAAGAAAGGGAGTGCTCGAGATTGTCATGCTTCTATACCCCGGTAAGAAACGCTACCCAGACGCAGGCGCCAAACTCCTGACCCGACTCCTCAGCCAGAAGCCCATTAAAATTACACAAAAAAAACCCGCCGACCATGCCGTAGCAAAGCGCTGTACCAGCTCTGGTGATGTAATGCCGGGATCGTAGTCCTATATGTATCAAGTAAACATGTAGATATTGCGTAAAAACACCAAAGCCACGAACATCATGTGTTATCTTTATCTTTTTGCAAACGAGTTGTATGGAAATTACACTAGCGACGCCGGCTTCACCCTCGCCATCTCAGACGGATATATACCCGTGTCGTTGGTGAAGCTCTTGGCGACGATGGTGCCGGCGCCGCCCTCGGGCCGGAACGCCGGGTGCGCCCAGATGGGCGGCGTGCGCGTGCGCAGCGACGGCGGCGGCACCGGCGGTGGTGCGTCTCTGTTGTCGCCGCCCCACCGCGCGTTTGCCCACGCGGGCGGGCACTTTTTGCCGTCTGGTAATTCCCACAGCCACCGCTGGCTCGAGCTCGGGCTGGGCCGGGGGCTGTTTTGGCTGATGCTATTGCTCCTGTTGTGGTTGTTGTTGTTGCCGCTGCTGGACGGTCTGGACCCTGACGAGGGCGTGCCGCTGCCGACGCTGCCGCCGCCTCCGACGTCCCCCCGCGCGCAATGCGGCGGCTGCAATATTGAGGGCGAGGAGATGGGAGAAGGCGATGCGCCACCAAGGAGCATCTCCTTGTCGCCGGCATCCAAGTCGTCGGTACCGTCCGAGCTGGCCCGCTGGCGTCTCAACCGGCCCGAGATCCAGTTCGTCCGCGCGCGCGGGCTGGCAGGCGTCGGGGGTAGCGGCTCGTCGGGGATGCTGGGCGTGCGCCCTGACAGCGGGGGCTGGTCGACCGAGGCGCGGCTGCGCAGCGACTTGTCGATCATGGCGACGCGCACGCGCTCCTCCTCCAGCATGACGGTCGAGTGCGTCAGCTTGCGGCTGCGCTCGTACTCTTCCCACGTCAGGGTCGGGTCGCGGCGCCGTGCAGACAAAAAGTCCTCGGCCGCCTCGGAGCGCCGCCGCCGGTGCCGTCGTATTGTCGTGTAGGCGACCATGCCCGCCATGATGAGGAGCGCGAGGCCGAGGACTGCGATGACCACGAACAAAGGGATGTAGTTTTCTGATGTCCCTGCTGCAGACGAAGACGTTTCCCTCGGACTGCTTGCTAACGAGGAGGGGTCGGGGCCGGCTGAAGGTGGTGGCGGCGGCGTTCTTGTTGTGCTAGCTATTGTGCTGTTTGAGGATTCGGAGGTCGCCGAGTCGCGGGCATAGATATTTGTCCCGAGTATCATTTCCGCCCGATTGACCGACCCGAAGCCGGATGCAATATCGATCGAGGTTGAGGGCTATATGTAGTATCAAGCATTGAGGTATATAATAGGACAAAGGCAAGTAGGTGATGGTATGAAGGCAGGACTTTTTGGTATAGGAGAGAGGTTGGTCGAGGAGTCACGCAGGTCTAGGGCACCCAATGGTTAGACCCAGCGTGGAGGAGGAGGAGGGTCGGAGGCGGAATTCATGGCTGCATGATAATTCTGTTCAAAACGGGCGTCGCAAAGTCGGGAGATTTACACCGAATGGGAAGAGAGAAGGGGAGAAAGAGCAAGATTTGTGTGAGGGGGAGATGCCGCTGGCCGCCGTTCCGACATGCACGGAGCCAGAGCGAGGCCCGACCTAGGTGGGTAAGCGCGGCGAAAGGCGGGCATCGGCCCAGGCTGGCGCGGGCGAGGAGGAAGGGCCAGTCACATCAGCAGCAGAGATTTCCCTGTGTGCCCACTCAGCCCCAGCAGCGAGCCGTTTTCCTGCTCGCTCACCGACACCAATTTTGCTTCTTCAGCATCGCCCCTGGCCGGCATTTTCCAGGCCCAGGCCGCGCAAACAGCCGTAAACCGTCGACGGTCAATTTCGGCAAGGCCAGCGAAGGCGCACGTTCCGGGGTATCCATGCTGGACACGAGGAGGGATGAGGATCCCACGCTAGCAGGCCCCTTCTGATGGACGGGCGGGCGAACCGCTGTCGAACCAGTCGAACTTTCGATCGGTCGACGTGGAGCTTTGGCGGGTTGGATCTTTCTTTGGTGGATAGGATGAGGAGAATGAATGGGGAGGAGGGGGAGGCGTTCGTTGCAACGGTGCGGCAGCGGCCCTCGATTCCCTTTCCCCGGCAGCGCTATTCCGTTGGCTGGGAGAGTCGCGGCAGCGAACTCCCAGCCCGGTTTCCTGTCCTGATGGATTTCCAATTGGCGCCCGACGGCTGGCGGCCGGCAGACCGGAGGAGCGTGCAGTCGGGGCGTTGATGGGACTGGCGGCAGACGGTGTGGAAACACGGACCACTTTTTGCGCTATAATTGGTGATAGCTGCTGACACGAGCTGTGCTGCAGCGCCGCCAAGGGTCTAGCCGTGGAAGCGACAGAGTTTCCCTGCCGATCTCCATCCTCCGTTTGGGCCTTTCGGGCTCATCCTTTGGCCCCGTCTCGTGTTTGCCTGGCAGGGACCTCCCATCATCCATCAACCTGGCCGTCTCCATCTCTTCTGTCGTGTCTTGTCTCCCCACTTTCTAACCGATCACGATAACCCCAGACAATCTAGATAACCGACATCAGGGTCCCCGCCCACCGAACGCCCGCGAGGCCGTGCCATCCTCCTCCCCCGCCGAGCTCGTGCTGCCCTTGCCCCTCCATCTCCGACTTCTGCGGGACACCAATCCGGAGCTTTCCCCGCTCCCTCCTCGGACCATGCCTCCCGCATGATCCCTTTTCGGACCCGGGGCGGCTTCAACCTTGTGACGCTATGCAGTGCGCGAATTCCCATGCCCTCCCCGCAGGATATGGCGGGCGGCAGTCTTTCGTCACCACACACGCGAACAAGCGTCCCCCCGCGATCCTGAAGTACCTTAGCCCCTTGAATGGACCAAGGCTCGCCATTCCCGTTTCGCCGTCCCGGGAAATCTACTACACACTTGACGTCCCTCCCCACGTTTCCAAGACGGGTCGGCACTCGCGCCTGCAGAATACCTATCCACCCCAGGCCTGGGCGCTAAAAAAGAAACTTTGGGGGATTATTCAGCAGCATGGGACGCGGGGCGCTCCCCGATAGTGTGTAACAAGAGGCCCCGACCTGCCCCGACCCCCAGGATGCCGTTCCACGGCCAGGTCACCCGTTACTTGTTGTCGGATGACAATGGGTAATGGTGTATCGGCATTTTCTCGGTCTAATGCGCATCGTGCCGCCTGTGGAGGATCCGGACCGGACTGCCCGGCCTTCTGTCCTTTGTCCTCAAGGGAGGACGCGGGCTTTGACGGAGCCCTCTATCGTGATTCGAGTGACGTATTCTTATCCAGTAGGCATTGGAGCGTACCACGGCCCGTGTACGTGACAACACTCACAAATCACCTGTCAGACCCCGGCTTCTTCACCCTGCCACCAAGTTGTCACCAAAAACTATCGTGTAGTGCAGCTTTTATGTATCCCTCGGTACGTGTGTGACAGAGACATCATAAGTGAAAGTAGCCGTAATCATGGTAGGAAGGTTTCAACGGGCTACTATGCCGCTTCATCCAATTTGCGCCCGGAAGCGCCAAGTTGTGTACAGCACTCTTCGGGGCTCATTCCGACGAGAGCCCAGCGCGGCGACTTGCCGACTGTAAGTGACAGAAGCTTCTAGCATATGTTGGGGACGAGGATGATGGCATAGCAAGAAATTGGCCGGAGAGAGGGGTATGGGGTTCGGTACGGGACTCTATACAGCGGAATGCGGCAATCTATGTTCGGCGGTGATCTTTCCCATACATGAGAGACGTAGCTATAATCGGATAGCAGCAAAGAGCCAGAGTGGTAGGCGTGACATGACAAAAGCCCAGCGATATGAAACTGCAACACAATGTTCAGAACTTCCTCTTCTTCTTGGCCGGGCCTTGAGCGGCCTTCTTTGCAAGCTGCTCCTGGAGCTCCTTGTGTCGTCGTGCCGCCCGCTCCTCCGACGTCTCGCGAGGCGGCGGCGGGGCAGCGGGTTCCTCCGACGCCCTCGCCTTGGCGGCCCTCCCGCGCGTCTCGGCGCCGTCGTCGTCTGCGTCCTCGGCGTTCGGGCCCCCTTGCTTCATGCCCGCGGCAGCCTTGCCGATCTTGCCCATCCTCCTGGCAGGGCGCGCCTTGGTTGCGGCGGCTCCGTCGTCTTCTTCGGCGGTGGCGGTGTTTGACGACTCTGGAGGTTTTTCCACCTCCGGTGTTGGAGTCTTTGCCTTCGCCTCGCCAGCGGCGCCGATACGTCCCATCCTCCCCCTGGTCGGTTTTGGCTTCGGAGGAGACGACACAACTACTACCGCGGGCTCTTCGGCGTCCGAGGCCGTTTCTGACCCGGCGCCATCGTTCATGGCTGTCTCAGAACGAGAGCGAGCTGCTTCCGCCGCCTCATCTTCAGATGCCGTCTCGGCCTCCGGATCGGGCGTAGGCTCGGGTTCTGGCTCGGGCTCCCTTCTTCTCCCGATGGCACCCATGCGCTTCTTCGGCTTGGTCGGTGTCGGGACCTTTGGCGGTGGGTTGCTGTCAGGAATCTGGGTTTCGACCTCTCCGCCGCTGTCCGTGGACTCGTCGTCAACAGGTGGTGGTGCATTTTTCTTGGACTGCTCTGTTTTGCGAGCAGACAATAGATGTGGCGGCGTTGCCTGAACTTCGAAATCGTCGTCGTCGTCGTCGTCGTTACCGCTCGGACGCCTTTCACTCGGAGGAGGCGTTTTCCTCGACAGAGAGACCTTATTTCTCTGCACAAGCCGAACCCTACTCCCAGATTCCTCTTGTATGTCGTTCCACCAGTTATCGAGCGCAGGCCATTCTGGATATTCCAGTGAGGGATGGCGTTGGAGGGCCGGCTCGAAGACGTTATCCATCAGATCCTTGACGTCGCGCGCCGCGACAGGCCCCTTGATGCGACTATTTCCTGGTCCTTCCTCCTCGCCGTCGTGGCCGTCACCGTCGCCCCTAAACTTTCTCTTGAAACAGGCCGCGTCAAAGGGAGCCAGTCCCTTGACACGGGCCTCCGCAACCGCACGGGTGATCTTTTTCTTCCCGGTGTTGACCAGCGCGCTGAAGACGTGCTCCATGCGCGCGCCGGTGCTCTCTAGCTTGTCGACGACGCGCGATATGACGCCGTCCTTCTCGCGAATGACTCCCAGCAGCGCCTCGACCTCCTGCGAGCGAGTCAGATGGGCCTGCACCAGGGGCAGGACCAGATCCGCAACGAGCGCAGACGGGCCGCCGTGCTTCAGGCGTATGGGCCACTTAAGCGGCCTGAAGCCGGCAGGCAGGATGCACGTAACCTCGAGCAGCAAGTCTGCGAGCGCCGCGCCATTGGTCGGGGTGGTGGACGACAGGGCCAGGCTGGTATCGGCATGGTTCGGGGAGTCCGGGTCGAAGGCGGCTTCGATCCAGCGCAGCAGCTCCTTGAAATTCTCCGGGTCGTCGCTAGGGTCGATGCTAGTGTTCTCCTGCAGGCAGCGGAGCAGGATGGCCTTACGATCCAAGCTCTCGCGCCAGACGTTTGCGAGGTCCGTGATGTGCACCGAGTAGGAGACGGGCGACGTGCTGAAGGAGGCGGACACCAGCAGGTTCGGGATGCTGCGGTGCGACACCGGAAACGGCCGCCACGACGGGCGGGCTTCCGCCGCCATTTTCCCGTCTTGCGGTCCTCGTGCTGGGCGAGTGCCAAGTCTTGATATGAGCATCGTAGGCAGCCAGCACGTGAAAAAATACCCGATCAATGTGGTGCGGGGAGGGCGATTAGAAAAGGGTCAAAGCAAAACACGCAAAGGTGAGAGAACATTGACGTACCTGAAAAAGGGATTCGCGCACACAAAGCAATTGAGGACTAGCCTCCTTTGTAGGTACCCAATGCGCGACGTTCTTCGGCGCGACGCCTGCAGCACAGGCAGAAGGAGGCCAGTCGCGTCGTTGGCGCGGCGTAATTGCCGTCGCATCACGTGCTACAGGCAGCACTCGTCCCAGAACCACCACTCATTGGCCGTTCCTCAGCACTGTCAGGGCGCAAGATACGGACACCAGACCCCAGAGATTGCTTGGGCCGTTTGCTGAGTGTCCTTGGCCCCCGCGGTGGCCACGGACGTACATCAGACCATGCTACTCTGCACCACCTGCCAACAAATCTTCCATCCAATCGTCGACCCGCCCCTAGAGGATTTGAACAGCTTGTCCAGCCCCTCGGATGCCTGCAAACCTTTCCTCCGCATTTCACCGGGCCCCGAGAAGCTCCAGACCCATCACCGCACCCTTGCCACGCTCCGCGAATCCGCCTCAAAGGGCTGCCTCTTTTGCGGCGACCTATTGGCTGCCTTGTTGGGGTCTGGGCAAGATGCTCATTTGAAGTTCCCATCGTCTAGCTCATATGTTTCCGCCAGCAATACATCCCCGTTCAGAAACATATACGACCCAGGAACAATAATTGATTTAACCATTGGCCTGGAGGGGATTCATGATTCTGGGACAGTGGGCAACTTCTACACGCTCCTCCCGCCAAAACGTAAGGTTCGCGAAGCGGATTAGAATTCGCGTTCCTGATCTCTCATTTGCAGATTACACGGAAAACGTCAAGCTCCCAGGAACTCCCCTCAAGTGCGGTGAAGACTGCAAAACTGCCCGTTCTCCCTTCCATGCTGGCCTCGCAAAACTGTGGCTCCAGAACTGTCTAGGCCATCATGGGAGTTGTCGGGCATCTCACTCCGGTATGGCCTGGGGGCTTCCCACGCGGCTCCTTCACATTGGCATGCCCGGAACCGATCGTGTTCGCCTGGTTCACACAAGCAGCTTGACTACTCCACATCACATTTCATATGCAACATCAAGCCATGTCTGGGGCCACTCCCGCAGCTTACGTCTCACATCGACGACCAAGGAACTGCTCGAACATGGTGTCCGAATTTCCGAACTGGGCCGGACTTTTCGAAACGCGATCACATTCATTAAAGAAATGGACATCGAATACATCTGGATCGACTCGCTTTGCATCCGACAAGACTTGGAGGAGGATTGGCTAAGAGAGGCACCTCGGATGACCGACGTTTACGGGGGCTTTTGGATCAACATCGCAGCAACATCAGCGGCCAATACCGACGCCGGACTTTGGAAAAAGGGGCATACGTACGCCAACGTCGAACCGCCGGTTGTTTCACTCCAAGAAACTTGGTTCCCAAACGGAAAATATCTCGTTCGCGACGACGAGTATTGTCGCAGGGCCTTCGCTGGGGACGTGGCACCACTTATGACGCGGGCTTGGGCAGTTCAGGAGCTTTTTCTCGCCCCACGCGTTTCGCATTTCTGCGAGTCGGAGATGTTTTGGGAATGCGGAGAGCTTATGGCTTCTGAAAGCTTCCCAAATGGCGTCCTCCCGTACCTGACAGACCACTGGATTCCAAGAACAGGCATCCAGGAAGCAAAATAGCACTTGCTACACCCGGCCGAAAAGCAACATGGCGAAGGACATGAATCATATATTGTCCGAGGGATACCGAGCAGGCCTCTCAAAGAGATATGGGGCAATATACTAGGGAAGCACAGCGAATGCCACCTAACACACAAAACGGACAAGCTCGTGGCGATATCAGGCATCGCGAAGCTCTTGCAAAAAGCCTTCAAAGCCGAGTACTACGCGGGACTATGGGAGCAAGAAATGAGCCGCAATTTGTTATGGGGGGTTTCACACGAGAAGGCTCATCTGAACTCAGAAAAGCGGTGCCCAGCGTCGCCATTTAGAGCACCTACTTCGTCTTGGGCCAGCGTTGATAACCCGGTACATCTTTGCGACGGATATCCCGCTTTCATTGCGGTTGGCACAATTCTTGAGTGCGACGTCCAAACTAAGACCCAATATACCACTGTTGACATCCTCCGAGCTCACTTGCGCTTATCGAGCTGGCCTATAACCATGTGGATCAAGAAGGGGGAGCACTCCTATAATCTTTACTTAAGCGGCAAATGCTACACCCAAGAGGAGCTGAATGGCGGGATTTCTGCGTCTACGTCCAGGCTGGACAGCGATTTTGTTCACAACGATCGTGTTGTCGCCTTCCCACTGGTGCTGGAGAACGAGCCATATGGGCATGACTTTTTGTTGGGATGTCTACTCCTTCATCCGACCGGAGGTACCAAGGGTTACTACTGCAGGGTTGGGACGTGGAGCGTCGAAAGTCACGTTTTGGGGCTCAAGGGGCGTATCGTCCTTGGAGAGCAGCTTTCAACTTTTGAGAAGGCCTGTTGGTTTGATTACGAATCTATGGATGAAGACGGCAAGTACACGATTGTCGTAGTCTAGACAAGAGCCCCTGCTAGAGTCAATAGAGGTATGTACGAGATACATTATTGGTTGCAACATTTTATCACTTCTCATAATATTGCCTGAACGGAAGAGTGACCCTGAATGCTTACTAATGGCGTACCTCCTACTTCGGACACGGGAACTCTCTTCTTTTTATTTAGCTGTCTTCTGGTGGCTTTAGCTATGCATGAAAGACTGCCACAAGCACTGCCTGAGGCTCGAGAGCGGTTCTTCAACGTACTTTCAGAACATATCTTCGGTGGGCTTATCCAGCTTACGGGCTGGTGTCCAGATGACGGCCAAACTGTCAAAGGCTGTTCCAAAGGCTAATTAGACTTGTGCTGAGAGAAAGAGGGGAGAAGGAGAAATAAAAAAAAAAAAATGAAAAAGGTGGAAAAAGCGAAAGGAAGTGAAAACGAAGAGGGGAAGAGAGGAAAAATAAAAACAAAAAAGTTCAAAAAGAAACAAAGATGGCGAAAACTACGATTTACATTGACAAGAATTCCAAATAAGGGAGCAGAGAGCAGCTTAATTTTTGATAGACCGTGGGTTTCTCTTAAAGCGTTGCAAAAGAGGAAATTTACGCGCTGGGGAGTGGGGACGCACGCCACCAAAGTCTTGACAACTCAACTCATGGAACCCAAACTTTTGCTCCGAGCTGGGATACTTTGGGCGGACCTTGAACCACCACGATGGACACATGTATCTCCGGAATGCACATCCCGAAGTCACATAACGGCAAGAGCCGAGTGCACGATAGCACCAACCTCGGCCCAGCCAACAATCCCCTTTTAGCAATATCAGACGGTAAAGGCCACTCGACAATCTTCCAACCCTGAACTGCCTCTGACCAGAAACACTTACCCGACACTCCCACGGCCGCTGATCCACCATGCGTGTTTCCTTGCTCTCGTGGTTCACAATATGGACAGCTCTGGCGAAACTCGTGGTCGCGGGGCCCGTCCTCAGCTCGGACCTCACCAACACCCCCACCATCGCCCATCGAGCCCTCGCTGAGCGCGCCATCGGAACAACAGCAGACGTCAACCCACTGGGCGGCGTCTGCCTCACCCAGTGGTACTCACCCGGCAAGGTAAACAACGTCCGGAGCTACCATACGCGCAGCGACGGCAGCATCGTCGAGTCGCGCCTCCGCGCGGACGGCTCCTGGGCCTCGGCAGCCATCGCGCTCAAGGACCAGTGGGGCTGGAACCGGAATGTGACCGACACCCGCGCCTGGGCCGGCGGCTCGCTCGCGTGCGCGGGGGAGGCGGTCGGCGACGGGCCGGACGACGTCCAGATCCGGCTGTTCTACCAGCGCGCCGAGGAGGGGGAGCCAGTCAAGCTGCACTCCATTGTGTACAAAAGCGACGTTGGATGGTGGGTAAACTCCCACTGACAGCCTAGAACTTGCCTTGGAAGGAGGATAAGCAACTGACACCAAAGCGTCGCAACAGGAGACCGGACGAAGCCTTCAACAAGCTCTTCGGCAAGCCCGCCTCGGCCGGCGCGGCCGTCAAGTGGGTGAACCCCAAGACCAAAGAAGTCGACTGGCGGCTCTACTACACGCTCTACGACAAGCTCCAGTACGGCACGGCCCGCGTCCGCGCGCACGTCCACGAGGCGGTCCTGCGCACCAGGGGCGCCGACGACGAGGTGCTCAGCTGGCGGCACGGCAGCGATAACAAACCCGTGGCAGAGCTGCTCGTGCAGCAGGGCCACCGCGCGTCGCTGGGCGCCGCCGCCTTCCGCGAGGGCCGGCACATTTCGATAGTCGCGTGGACGCTGCGGACGGACCCCGGCGGCGGCAGCGCCTTCCGCAGCAGCAGCAGACGCCCGGCCGCGATCCAGGAGACGCGGTGGACGGAAGAGACGGGGCGGTGGACGTCGCGCGCGCAGACGTTCGTCGGGTCCGGGTTTTCCGAGGTCGGGAGCGTGGCCGTGGCGCCGTACCGGGAGCGCGCGAGCGGCAGGGACGTGCTGCTGACGGTTGTCAAGTACCACGAGCCGTATGACAAGGTCAACACGCGCGTGCAGCAGCTGGTGTCGGTCGGGGACATGTGGCAGGAGCTGATGATGCCGCCGCCGCAGTGGGTCGCGGAGGGCAGCGCGGGGTCGTCGGGCATGGCGGCCGCCGCGTGGATGGGCGGGAAGTCGGGGAAGGATCTGCAGGTCACGCTTCACTACGCTGCTTGTGACGGGTCCGATGATGCCGAGGATGGGAACGCGTGCGACTTTGCCATCAAGGAGGCGCAGAGGAACACGGAGAACGTGAATGGATGGACGAAGGGCCCTCTGGTGTCGACTTAAGAGACAGGAATGAAGGCACTGGCCTGCTCGGAGCGTTATTGAACAGTCAATTAATGTTGTTTTTTTTCGCCAGCTACCACAAGCTTTCGTAGAAATATACACGCAATTTCGCCTATTCCCACGCACGCTCAGACCTGAAAGCCTTGGGGAACCAGTCTGGCGCACTCCCCTCGGTCATCATATGAACGAGGGCCTCGGAGCTGCGCGAGGCCCAAGCCATGCCGTGGCCGTTCATGCAAATCGTAGCCCACAGGCCGTCCTCGCCGGGCACGCCGCCGACCAGGGGCAGGCCGTCCGGGGTATCACAGCAAATACCGGTCCAATGCGCCAGGACCTTGGTGGTCTCGCCCCAGTTCTTGTGGCCGTAGATAACGCGGCCGACGGCGGCCAGGTGCGAGGCAATATCGGCGTTTAAGACCGTGTCGTCCGTCAGGTTGAGCTCGCGCGACGGCGAGAACTTCTTGCCGCCCCCGATCACGAGATCGCCCTGGCCGCGCGACCCCGGCGGCCGCACCGTGATATACTCGTTGCCGCTGTGCAGGTCCGGGTACGACGCGCTGTGCTGGAACACGTCCTTATCGGTCGCGTAGGCCTCCGGGTGCACGGCTGTGGCCTGGTGCCGGTTCGGCGTGAGGAACTTTGTGCTCGCGAAGCCCGGGTGCAGCGCGCTGGTGAAGCCGTTGGTGGCGAGCACCACCTTGTTGCCTTTGACCGTCCCCCTGTCCGTCCGCACCTCCCACTTGGCCCCGTCGCTGGACGCCCCATCTGCAATCTGGTTGAGCGCCAGCGCCGTCGTGTGCGTCTGCAGGTTCAGGCCCTTGCCCAGGGCGAGCTCGAGCATGGCGCAGACGGTGAGGTAAGGGTTGTGCATGCTGCCGCGCGACGTGATGGCGCCCAGGATCTCGGGCCACCCCCAGTGGTCCCTGGCCGCCTGGCCGGCGAATACTCTGCGGGTGTTGTTCTGCGGCCCGTCGGCAGGCCTGCGGCGCTCCAGGTCGTGCATGACGTCGACGACGGCGACGGCGCTCTCAAAGGCCTCCTTGGTCCAGTACAGGTCGGCGCTCTCGACCTCGGCGAAGCCGCTGGTGACGTTGTGGGCGCGCACAAAGTCGCGCAGCTCGTCGACGCTCTCCTGCTCCAGGCGGCCGATCCTGAGGGCCTCGTCCTCGCCGTACGCGGCGGTCCACTTCTGCACCAGCTTCCAGTCGCCCGCCTTGACGTGCCCGCCGTTGCGGCCCGACGCGCCGGAAGCGGCGGCGCGGGCCTCGAGCATCAGGATAGAGAGAGACGGGTCGCGCGAAAGTAGCTTGTAGGCGACGGTGGTGCCCGAGACGCCGGAACCGATAATGACATAGTCGAAGGTCTGGGAGGTCGGCAGGTCCGGGGTGGTGCGTAGGTCGGCGATGCGGTGCGGCGGCATCTGCCAGTAGGGTGTTGTGGGGTTGGGGTGAGGGCCGCCTGGGAGGAGAGGCTGCTGATCGCTAGCCTGTCTGGCTGAGAGGTGCCGCTCGGAGGGAACAGCGCTTGACCAGGCCGTCGGCACAAGGGAGCCGACGGCAACGAGTGTTGACAGCTGCCACATGGTTTAGCCTCGACGATCGTTGACGAGGGGGAAAGGGGGAGGGGAAAGGCAGCTGGGGCCAAAGACCGGGACTCCCAACGGGGACATGGCAGGAGAGAGGCGCCGTTATGTACCTGGCAGGGACGGCATCATCGCTGTTCTCCCCATCGGCGGGGGATCGGCGGTAGGTCGGGGCGGGGCCGGGAAAGCTCCCCCGCCTGCCACTGATGAGACTCCGATTGTAGAGGCACTCCCCGCCCCAGGCTCCGCTCTGGCTGCGACGGCGAGGTCGCTTCTTGCATGGTTCCAGGTGGCTGGGACCGCTGTCTCGGGCCCATTCGGCCGCCAACCAAGCCTGGGAGTTCACTGAAGAGTCGGTGCGGGCGGGACGATTGTCGCGCATCAATCGCCGGCTTCGGCGCCGGATGCTTGCCAAACCAGGAAGGTCTTTTTGTTGCCGGGTTTTTTATTGATGTCGTTTTTAGGTTGCGTCAAACTGCATGCGCTGGGACCAGGAGCCATGACACACACAGCTTTGAAGTGGGATGGCATGTGGCTCGAGCCCCCGTCAACTGTCATGGCAACTGGTCTTCTTAGCCACATCCAGACCACATGTTGGTGCGGGCTACTGCACTTTGGGTAGGCGATTGTCGCAGTCCTAGTTGCCGATTATTTACCAGCTCGACCGATGCCGCCCCGAGCTGCTTAGCTCACGTTTGTCGCAGCCTTGTGCAATCCCAAACTTTCTCCCAAGCATACAATAGTTACCTCCAACAACTGAAGATTCCGATATGCTAATTCTGTTTTCCGCAGCGCAGAAAAGCCCGTCCCATATCGGTTAGACTCGCAGCGGCTGATCCGCGTCAGGCCCACATCCCAACGCGACCCGGACCGAGCCCTCGAACTTGGGCGAGGCCACCCACACCACACAGCAGTGCCCACCCATTGATCGCGAAGAGCCTGAATTCGGCACCGCCAGCCCTCGTGTCACCCTCGAGGATATCCTGGCAGCAAGGATTTGTCTCACGTCACGTGCTGTCCGACGGATCTACGCACCATGGAGCATCTCTTCCCGCCAGCCTCGGTTGCGGCCGTGGAAAGGGGCCGCGTCTGTCAGCCGCAGCCTCACCAAGTAGCCATCGCGTCACTCGGTGACGTCGCTGGGCTTTTAGCCCATCTGCTGTGAATACTCAGTCGGCCTAGCTCCTCGCTTCATTTGATCCTCGGCCCTTGCTCCTGGGCACCCTTGGGATGTCGCTCATCATTACGTCTTTCCGTCGCCTCAAGACACTGCGCAGGCGATATTTCGTCCTTGCCATGTTTCTCCTCGCCCTCTTCACCGTCCACTTGGTGGATTTCAGGGAGCTGAGCGAGGAGTGGCCATTCCATCTGGCGAGGCCCTACTTCTACACAGAGCCGATACCCGCGCAAGAGTCTGCTGGACAATGGGACGACCACCCGGTCGTATTTCTCCATAAAGAAGGCTTGGATAAATTTGCCGCCCTGACCCGGCCCGTCCACCGGTTCGCCCATCTTTCTGCTGCCGAGGTCAAGCAGAGGGTGCGCAGGGCCGACGAGGGGAACGCCCAGTTCGACAGGATTAAACTGTGCAAATTTAGGGGCGAGCCCGGAGGAAGGGGGTTTGGCGAGGGCTGCAGGAAATGGGCCGAGCCCCTGACGAAGCTGCTCGGAGACGCCCGCGATCTGGCGCCCGATGTGGAGTTTCTAGTCAACTTCCTGGACGAGCCGTCGGTTCTGGTTACCGATAACTCCCCACCGAGGGACTCGGACCCGGCCTGGACGATGTTGTCCAACCATTCCATCGCGAGCACAGTGGAAAAGGCGTGCAGCTTGCGGAGGTCCCTCGACTCATCAGTATCCCTACCCAGCCCTTCGTCCTCCCCCATAAGCACATCCTCACCATCACCGACGACGTCATCGCTGTCACCGAGTAAATTATCGCCTCCGTCAAATACTGCTTCCCACCTTTCGAACACAACAGCGCCTTTCTCCAACACCACATTGTCTCTATCCAACAGCTCCTTGCCTCTACAAAGGAGAGAACCGTCTGCTGAGACATATAATGACTACTACATGCCCTTTGTGCGCGACCCCTCCGACGAAAAAGATCTCTGTCGCCACGCAGAGTACTCAAATATGCACGGCTTTGTCATGTGTCCGGCCACCCTGCGGCAGATGTCGACCCTCACCCCTGTCCTCTCTCAATCAGCCCCAGACCCCTTTTCGGACATCATCCTCCCGGCAACACACTACAGCATGCCATGGAACCTCTACAAACCGTGGCAAGACAGGGCCTGGGAGGCCAAGAAGAATCAGGTGTACTGGGCAGGCTCCAACACGGGCGGCCGCTGGACGCTCGAGACGTGGGCTCGCGGCCTCCGGCAGCGCCTGGTCTCCCTCTCCCAGGGCAAAGAGAAGCGCAAGTACATGTACCTAAGCCACTCCCCCTTCGAGTCCGCATCCGGGATGCTGCAGCCCCTGCAACCCTACATGGTCTCGTCGACCGCGCCCGAGCACCTCTCCCGCTTCGACGTGTCCATGACGCGCATCCTCAAGGACGCGTGCGCGTCTCCGGAGGCATGCGAGGCGCAGCGCGACTTCTTTGGCGGCCTGCTGCCGTCGGGCAGGCCCGAGAAGATGCACGCCAAGTCGCGCCCGGTGCGGTACCGCCTACAGCTGGACGTGGACGGCAACAGCTACAGCGGGCGGTTTTATAGGATGCTCGCGTCGCGCAGCTGCCCGCTCAAGGCGACGATATTTCGCGAGTGGCACGACGACAGGCTGGTCCCCTGGGTCCACTACGTTCCCGTGTCGCAGTCGCTCGAGGAGCTCCCGGAGCTGGTCCGGTTCTTGACCGAGACGAGCAGGGGCAACGAGATCGCGAGGAAGATTGCCGAGGCGGGGAGGGAGTGGTACGACAGGGCGATTGCGCCTGTGTACCAGGGGTTGTATCTGTATAGGCTTATGCTAGAGTTGGCCTGGCTTATGGACGAGTCGCGGCCGGTAGGATAGCGCCTCCGTTAGTTTGAAACTTTGTAAGAAGTGTATCGAGTGTTAGAAAAGCCATCACCAGCATACAGGCTGGCAGGAGACAGGGTCCTTCTGGGATTAATAGTGAAATTTACGTCCTCTATCTACTCGCGGAAACAAATGGTCTACATGGACACACAAGACCAAATACTACACTGGACTTACCTTGCAAACGGGGGTTGAGCCGGCGCTACTACTAACAGTCATGTCATCAGACACGATTATCTTGAGAGTACCAGGAGCTGGCAGGGCGTGGGCGTGGGCGGCTGATCACCGGCGCCGGCGCCGGCTTGCTCTCGCCCCTGATCCTGTCGGAGTAGATGACGGCCATGGCGTAGCCCGCAATCAAGATCTGGAACGCCGCAGCGGCCCACTGCAGCCCCTCGAGCGCGAAGCCGCGGCTGACAACCCTCGACGTGGCCACCGCCGCCGCCGCCGACGACGACGCAACATCACCAGTGTCCGGAGAAGAAGGAGGGGAAGTGAGCCCGTAGATGCCCTGGGCCGCGTACGCGAGCGCGGCG
>JNVV01000009.1:48885-137456 GCA_000733355.1 Falciphora oryzae
AGAGAGAGAGAGAGAGAGAGAGAGAGAGAGAGAGAGAGAGAGAGAGAGAGAGAGAGAGAGAGAAAGCAAGATTCGCGGTGTTTTTAGAGACTGCATCTAAGACAAAGAAACCTTTTCGATAGTCAGCCACGTTTTGGAAAACGCTTTGTTTGTTGTTTTTGTCAATCTGCAAAGAAGCAGAACAATGGTCAAAAGTGAGTGTGCTAAAATTAGCACAACGACAACGTGACAGCTCACATAAAACTTGACTCCTGTCAAAAAATACTGCGTGGACGCACGAGAGGATCATCACGAATGCAATAGTCAAAATTCCTTTGTGGACAGGGAGAGCAATGCATAAATGCGAGAGATGATATTTATTCCAATCTCAGGGGTATCTACAGCTGTGCCAGCCGAGCTTCTGATCACTACTGGTTGACGAAAGAAAAAACGTAGCCCAAGGCATTAAGTGGTATATGTAAAATGTAAATGCGAGCGGGTGGACATCACTCCTTCCTCCCCCAGCGCCGATCAATACAAGGACGAGATGGACCTCCTGCCCTTGCTCCTGATCGAGGAGGGCGTCGAGTCCCGTCGGAACATGCTGCTGATGGTGCGCCTCCTCCACCGCGGCGGCGGCGGCGGCGGCGCCCCGGTCGGCATGGGCGGCGGGGGCAGGCTGGTGGACGCCTCCATGTTTGACGGCGAGATGTCCTCGTCCGTCGCTGCACTGTTGCGGCTCTCCTGCGCGGCCAGGATGGCCAGGCCCTGCGGAAAGCGCAGGGCTTTCCTCGCCGGCTGCTGCTGCTGCTGCTCGTCGTCGATTGAAGCAATCCGGCTGGGCGGCTCGAACGACTGCGAGTAATTGCTGAGCGTGCGCTGCGGCAGGTCGAACGAGTACTCGGTGTCTTCTTCGACGGGCGTAATGGTGGCGCCCAGCGGCCGAACCTGGCCCGACCGCGCCATGCTGGTGCGGCTGTACCAGCCCGCGTCCTTGCTGTTGCAGACGGGGGTCGGGGGAGAGTAGATGCTGGAGGACCACGTGGACTGCCGCGCCGGGGGCCGGAACTGCAGCCCGAGTCCGACGTCGGGCTCAGGGGCGGGGGCGTTGTTGTTGATGTTTTTGTGGATGTTGTGGTTGTTGTTATGGTTGTTGTTGAGGGATGACCACGCCTCCTCGTTCTGCCGGGTGTTGTCCTCGAAATAGTAGTCGTCGTCCCCGACGCTCGGTGGTGGCGACGCCGTCATGGGTGGTGAGGGCGGCAGCTCCGCGACGGCTGGCATGGGCCGTCCGCAGGCGTGGCATGGCTCGCCGGGCCGGGGGGAGGCGTGCGGCGTGGTGTCTGCCGACCCCGCCCCCTTCTTCGGCATGAGGCTTCTCCGGAACCGGTCGAGCATGGCTACGGTGTTTGTTGTGTGGCGGGTTTGCTATTATTGGGTGTCTCGTGAGGGACGGAGGCTGGTGATGGATAAATGTTTCGATAGATTATGTCGCAACGAAAACCAGTCTGGGCTAATTATGTCAAGATATCAATGTTTGGCAGAATTCTCCGAGCCTGCTCTGGTGCTGCAAACGGCGACGATCAGCGAGCGGTGGCGGACTGTCAGCCATATGTACAAACACAACACGCATCAGCATCGCGAAGAACGTTTCGGGGTCCAGGTGGTGGCAGCCAGGGCATGGGCGGCAGCGAGTCAAGATTCAGGCGTGATCGCCCTAAGCGCGAGTGGTGATCCCGGCTTGCCGACCCTGACGAAACCCTCAGGTGCAACGGGTTTTGTGGGGTGGCCGTGCGAAGGTGGCTCTGGTTGGCGGCAGCACCCGCTGACTTCTGGCGCCGCTTCTGGTTCTTGCGTTCTTCGCGGGAAGTTATGTCAGTCCTCTGTAAACAAACCCGGGGCAGGCTGGTCTGGCAGGTGAAGGTTTACAAACAGCAGCCCGGATCCTGAAAGTCTCTTCTATCCGAAACTAAAGTCAGGTCCAGAACGTTGGTCGATCTCCTACTCAAGGGAATCGGTTGGTTGATGGCTGCTGGTTTGGATCGAATGTGATTGGAGAAAACAATGTCCACCCTGGCCCAGGCGACCAACGGACCACTGGGAATGCTTGGAGATTCCACTCAGAGCCTCCGTACGGGTCCAAAGCATCCGTGCTGTTGCGGCCAGAAGCAGGTCATTGCAACCTCTTCATTCACCGAAGCAGCATCGCCGCAGCTCAATTCCCGTGGCAGTAGCCCTCATGGGACGCCAGGCCGTGCAGGCTATTTTGGGATCAAGGTAAGTGTAAGATCGATCGCCATTGGAGCATGAACAGTCTGTATGTGTGGTTCTCGGATGGATTCCATTTAGGCCTGCTTGATCATCTTTGGACGATGTGATCGCCGTCTTCTTATTGCATTTGCCTGCCTCCATACAGACGACCATGGGACGATGGCTGAACTTTTTACCTCAAGAACTATCTGCGCAGCGAGGCTATTATTGGGACTACTAGGATGTGCCAATGCTGAACCTTTTACCGGAAGAATCATCGGCGCGGCCGTACTATCTTGGGGTCCTGCGGAAGCATCTGCCGATATGCGGAGTTCCCGTCGGGTGCTTTGTTCTTTGATCACAGCCACATGAGATGTTCGCCACTGGCGCAGCACCCGATGGTATGGCTGGCTGGCTTGATGGGCCGTGACAGCTGGCCAGGCACAATAATTGTGCCAAGAGCTGTCAGTCTGCACTGCGATGTGCGCGGCGTGCGCGGCGTCGTTCGCTCCCACCGGCAATGCCAAGGGCTTCGTGCCTGAACCATATCCCAGAATGCCGCTTTGCGGGAAATTTCCATTCAGCAATGCATTTTTTGGATCAATTCTTTCCGGTAAAAGGTCCGGGAGGCGAGCGGCTGTCCCGATTTTATGGAGGCCGGAGGAGACGGGCATCGAACGGACAGGGGAACAAAGGATGAATCTGTCGCCGCCCACATTGCCTCCAGCAAAATAGGGGCTGCGGGTGGAGAGTGGCTTGTGCTCTCGGGGGTCCATCGAGTGCATTTTCTCTCTTTCGGCATTGCATCATGGATTAACTTCGGCCCTGCCTTGGCTGCAAAGCTACCTCACCTTTGTACCAAGGGCCGTTTCCCGTCCAGAGCCGTCCCTGCCAAGCGTGCGTGCCCGTCGAAAATATCGGACGAGTGTCAATTCATGTGACCAAGGCAGGACAGCGCGCTGCGGACGGGAACGGGACGGGCGCGATCCGAAGCTGTCAACAGCCGTGGCGGTGCTGCAGGAGCGCCTCGATGTTTGTCGTTCCCGGAATGTCAAGCACTGAAACTTCGTTCTATTTACACTAGCGCCATGTTTTGTTCGATCCGAGATTGGCGATTCCACTCGACACAAGACGCACAGAAGTGGCCTCGAGATCATTAATCTTGTTCCCGCTTCTGCCAGATTGAAGGTTACCAGGACCGAACGATCGATGGGGCCTGACTGGGGATTATCGAGGCGTCCCCACCAAGGAATGGAGCTCGAGCTCGAGTAGGAGGCAAGAGCAGCCGATCGACGAGAGAGAGCGGGAGGCAAGTCCTTGGGCGGGACCGGTAGTTGGGCAAGACAGGGAGCAAGCAAGCAGTCAACAATGCGAGTCCGACCGACGCACAATCCGAGAGGCAGCCGGAAAAAAAAAAAAAAAAAAAAGGGAGCAGACCAAAGGGCGTCGCTCACCCACTGCACCATGCGTTGGTCCTACGTCGGCCAGGGAAGCAGCACAGGCGATCAGATCCGTCTGAGACGTCCTAGCAGGGGATGCGGCCAGCGGGGCCAGGCGTGCCAGGGCTGGAATTGCAAGGGCGGCCCAATCAGCTGCGGGCCCCTGGCTCCACCCTCCCGACTCGCGGCGTGGGGTCTGCGTCGCAGGTTGTCGTGCCGGCCGCCTTGTTCTGCACTCCTGGCTGCTCCACCGATGAAACCCAGGAAACAGCCCGTGGTGCGTGCGCCCGCCCACTCTGCCAGCCTGCCCCTCGCCCCGGACGCGATCCGCGATGGCGATGCGAAGCAGCGTGCAGCCCGGGCGACGCGGCCGCAAGGGCCAGGCCGTCCCCACGTCCCCTGATTGCCGCTCGCTTCCCAATAAACCCTTGCCCTCCTGTCTCTGATGAGCGTCGATCTTATGGCTTCTGTCTGCTCCCTCTCTCTCTTTCTCCTTTCCTTCATCTCTCTCACTGGGTTGTAATCCGCCTTTTGGGTTTTGGGGGGCTCAACGCTGCGTCGTCAGATGTGGTGATAGATTCATTCATTTTTCTTTTTTTGTTTCTTCCGTTCTTGGCTTCCCTTCACCCTCAGGGCTGGGCCCGCGTATTGTTAGTTGTATTTTCCATATCGACTTCACACCATTCCCCGGCGGATTTTTACCGTAATCACCACGATCCCGAGCGATTCGCTTCTCTGCGGGACAATATTCGACGACAACACGTCCGGGACTGAACCTGGTCAACAGTGGAGGAAACTCATTATATGTGGTTGGCACAAATATCCCGCCTCGATTAAAGCGTGCTCAGACGGCTTGGGGCTCGACGACAACACTACTCAGAAACATCTCGACCGAGACGAAGATGGCACCCGCGAACATGGAGATGGACGCAAGCTTCAGGCTGAGGCGCGCCCGAACAGCGAGGGGCGTGAAGGATCTGGATCGCGATGCGCTGCGGCGGAGACAAGCACAGGACGCTCTGGAGCCGCGCTCGGATGACGACGAGAGGAAGGGGCCCAAGTCACCAGGCTCGCCGGGCTCGCCGGGCTCACCGAAGTCCTCCAAGGCTGCACCTCCTCAAGCGACGGCGCCACCACCACCACCACCTCCTCCTCCTCCTCCTTCGCGGGAGACGGGTCTGCCGCAGCCACCGCCGCCGCCGCCGCCTCCGCCAGGGAACCAGGCACCCCCTCCTCCGCCGGGGGGCCAGGCACCCCCTCCTCCGCCTCCGCCGCCGCCTGCTCAGACCGTTCCGCCCCCGGCAACAGGCTCCACGACTAGCAGGAATTCGAATCCCCCCGTGTCAACCGTCCCGCTTCCTACTCCGCCTTCACGGGCTCCTCCCGCGCTGACGACGAGCACGCGACCTGCCCAAGCTACCAACTCGCCGCCTCCTCCGCCGCCTTCTTTCGATAGGCTGCCGCCTCCTGTGCAGAACCCGGCCGATGTGTCATCCTCACGGCCGTCTAACCCTCCAGTCCAGACCGTCCCATTACCAGGATTGTCTACTTCCTCACAGACTACCTTGGTTGTTTCGGTCGTGCCAACTCCATCTGATGCGGCTCCGGGAACGAGCCTCCCCTTCAGGGAAACCGCAATCACGATCCGGACTGGCACTCCGTCGCCCGCGCCCGCGCCTGTGACGACCGCAGGGCCCCAGTCCCAGGTGGTGCTGACTCCATCCACCTCTGGTCAGCCGCTGACCTCGACTGTTGATTCTGGTGCTTCCGAGCCTCAGGGCACGGACAATGCCCTTTCGCCTGTTGCGGCCCCTATGCGCGCGGGCGATGGCGGCGCCGGCCTGCACGCCGGGATCGCGGTTGGCTCTGTTGGTAAGGCTTCCTGATCCCTTAAAAAGAAAACCGATCTTCTTGGAAGCTAACCTTGCTTGACAGCCGGAACTGCTTTTATCTCCGCCCTGATGTTCTACGGCTACAAGGTATACAAGCGTCGACAAGAAAGCGACTACCTCAACAAGCCCTATACCTCGGGTTCGCCCGGTAGCCGCGACGCCCCGACTGGTGGATCCGTGGCCGTTGTGACCGGTGTCCCTGTAGCACCCGGAACCACGATGGGCCTCCAGGCGGAACCCAACGCTGCGACTGTCGACCCCAAGACGAACTCGCAGATAATGAACGACATGTTTGCTGCCGTGTACGCGGCCGAGAATGGCCAGGCAGGCATGTATGGCAGCGACTACAACTCGATGGCTTCGGCTGGGTACCCCGTTGAGAAGAAGATGGAGGTGCAGCAGGATCAGTACCAGGGTCAGGAGCAGGAGTTCCAGACCCAGGAGCAGGGTGGAAGAGGGACCATTGCTAGCTGGATTCGCGGCACCAAGACCCCAACCTCCCCGACGCGGTCATCGTGGGCCTCTCGATTCACGGCGCCCTCGTGGGCTAGGTCCTCGGCCGGTTCCACCATTCGCGCCTCGGCCGCGTTCCCCGAAGGCTTCAGGCCCGCATCCCCGCTACCCCCTGTGCCGGCCCTCCCCGCCGAAGGGACCTACAACAACAACACCAACTACGGCAACTTCAACAACAGCGACGCTGTCGAGACCGCCCCCGCCCCTGTAAACAACCCCAACTCCAATGCGGGCATGGTGTCGCGTTGGTCCGACTCGACGCGACAGACTCCACCGTCGCCCTCCACGGTCCGACAGAGCGAGGCCATGTCCTACGGAAGCGTCTACAGCATGTACCAGCAGCAGGCCCGCGACTCGGACATCCCTCCTGTGCCACCCACGCCGACTCAGTACCAGCCTTTCGGTCCTGGAGTCCGCAGGCCCAGCGCGTCGCTCCAGAAGCTTCGCACCAGTGGCGATGCCATGGAGACGTCTTCTGAGAAGGAGGGGCTAGGCTTTGAGGTCTCGCCGCTTTCACCCGAGTCCGAGGCCATCACCGAGCAGCCAACCGTTGCGTCACCCGCCAGCTACAGGGCACGACGAATGAGTGGAGCGGAAAGGGGCGGATGGGGACGTGGATAAAGACAAAGCATTCTGATGCGGTTTTGTGTCCATGATCCTTTGACAAGCCGCATCATCCCACGACTTCTCCACGCCCTGATTCCTTCGATGGACGCCCCGTTTTGTATGCTTTGTTAGGAAATGTGTGTGCGTCGGCTCGGATATTGGCTTCGGTTACGGTTTTCTTTTTTATTTTATTTATTCTTCTGGTCCTGCGTGCGGGATAGATAGCCTTGTCTTGACTGACTTTGGCTTGGATGAACCCCAGCGGTCATCCACTGTGGGTGTTGCCCTTTTTTTTGTTACGAGAAACAGGAAGCACTTCACCACGCGTATACCTCTATGTATGTATGCTCGGCTTTGTATGTTTAATTGGGATATTGGATGGCGGTATGCACGCTGTACATAGCAATGCAAATGGACTGTCCATGTTCCGCGATATCATTCAGTTCCCGGGCCTGGTCGCGCACGAATGGTTCGTGAGGTAAGCGTCCATGACTGGTTGTGTATCCACAGGCTTACAGTAGGCTCGTCTAGCATGTCCCCTCCCCTGGCTGCCGTGATCTTGATGTCTCCAGGCCGGGGCTTCACTGGCACCTCGTTGATATTGGCTAGTTGCCTGGCTCCCGTAGGTTTGTTGGAACGATGGATTTCTGGAGGCTTGACAGAAATGACGAATGTTGTCTTGCGGCTGCAAACACGCCCCCGCGGGCGCGCGCGAGGGCTCGGCGATGTCATCTGGGTAAAGCGGGCAGTTCTCTGACTGTTGGAGCCGGGTTGGAAAGGGGTAGCGTGGCAGCATACATACACGAGGGGCCGGGGCTTGTCTGCTCGACTTCCATATGACTGCACAGCATATCTCAGGTTCGATGGGCCGCAGGCATGGAACTCTAACTAACAATAGTCAGTGTGTGCGTATCCAACTTCCTTTGCCGTGTATCCTGTCATGAGCTATACGCACACGGCGTGCGCGGTTAGCGGAAACCTGGTTCGTCGACCGTAATCAGGAAGAAGCTGCCACGACACCTCCGAGGACACAGTGGTAGGCTGGCTCTGGGATAGGCGACGTTACCTACTTACTGCCTTGGTAATCCTCGGTGGCCTGGTGGTCGGGCTGGGCAGGGTTCAGCTCGTTTAGCGTCCCACCACCGGGTTTGCCAAGCTGGCCGCTAGGAGGGCGATTACGACGTGGGTCGTATGTTGTACATTTGCTTAGGTCTACGAGAAGGAGGAGCAAGGGGAGAAGGGGTGAGATGGAAATGACCGAGGGATACACAAGGTCTTGGCAGCAGGAAGGAGTCCACTGCGACGTGGGACAAGCCCTGCTCGGAGGGATGAGTTCAAAGGTACTTGAAAGGTGTAGAGGTATATGTATCGAGCTCCAAGGTACCGAGGGGTGCCCAGACGGCGGCCGGATGTGGTAGCCGGCTCGTAGCGGCGCAGTTGGGGGGGGGGGGAACGGGGGCTGGGCTAACCTCGGGCGGTGATCCTAGGCATGATGGAATGCCCGGGCTGCCTCCGAGGAGCTCCAGAGCCCCAGCCAAGTTCGATTAGCCCGGGCGCCATTCACCGCCGAACCATTTCCATGCCCGCACCTGGCAAGCTGTCCGTTTCTCAGCTTCTCTTCTGGGCGGGACCACGAAAGGGGAATAATACAGTCCTCCTTTGGTACGTATATAAACACACCCGGCTCCAACCCGCCACAAACTTCCGCTGACCTACCTACCATTGCGCAGACTCTGCTTTCCAGATCACCCTACTGGCTCGCCTTGAACCTCCCACGCCCGAAGCCTCGGTCACCCCACCCCAGACAAGATGAAGCTCGCCCAGATCCTCGCCGCCCTCGGCCTCGCATCCGTTGGCACGGCCCAGACCCTGCCTCCCTCCCCGACCGCGTCCATCAACTGCCAACCACACGGCGACCACTGGCACTGCGACGGTCCCCGTCCCACGGCAGCCAGCGCCGGAACCACTAGCCAATCGTCTGCAACAACCAGCACCAAGAGCGGCCACCACAGCCATGGCGACGATCACGACCATGACGACCACAGCTCTGGCGTCCTGCCGCCGTCCCCCACCGCCTCTGCCGGCTGCGAGCCCCATGGTGACCACTGGCACTGCTCGGGCCCGCGCACTGCCGGCGCTGCGTCTACCGCGTCAGCGTCAACGGGCACCGCGCCCGCTATCCCGGGATCTACCACCACCACCAGGCCAGGCGCCGCCTCGGGCACCGCGCCCGCTGGGGCTGGGGCTGGGCGTGCCGGCTTTGGCGCCGCTGCCGTTGTGGCGGCCGCTGGTGCCGTGTTTGTCCTTTGAGCGCCTACCTTTTGCTGGGTTTCGTTTGCTAGGATCTGGAGTCATTGGACCCGTGGAGACGCCATGATGGACATATCCATCTCTTTTTCTTCTCTTCCATTCTGCCTGCCCTACCCTACTTGCTGTATACGGCAAGGGAGGGAGTTTTTTTTTTTTTTTAATACGCTTGTTTCCTGTAACCCGGATTTGAGGGGCACAAATGCAGCTGAGACACGCTCGCGCGCAGCCTATCACGCAGAGTGGCTCTTCCCGCCCGGCTGACCACCCAAAAACCGCCCGTGACACGCGCGCAGGCCACACAAAACTGACGTGAGCGCCTGTCCAACGTTGTTTTTGTCTCGGACCCAGAGTGCTGGTTAGAATTTTATAGTTCAAAGTATAGAAACGAACCGAAATGAAACGGGAACAGCACGACACGAGGCTCAACGCGATGCCCATGTGGCGGCGAGACGAACACCACGTGCGACGAACGGATCCATCACCATGGGATGACAAAGTCGAGAGGAGAGGGGGAAAGGGGTTGGTGACTCTGCGCAAACTCAAAATGGAGGTGAGGGGCAGCAACGTTGTCCGCTCCATTTTCGTTGCAAATGCGCCTTTGCAGAAGTGGCTTGCTTTTGCTGGCCATCAAGGTGCGCGGCGTGGATGAAAGTCGACGTCGGACGGCGGGGCCAACATAGGCGACCTTGGCGCTTCCATCAGGGTTCTCAGCAGGCCGTCAGCTCGTCACCGAATCCTTGCCAGCTTGGCGGTGGAGAGCGACGCACCAAAAGAGACGCTGGCTTAGTTCAGCCAATGGTGTCGACACAGGACTTGCCATCAGGGTTCTCGATTTTGTCTTGGCGGCGGACAACATGCCCAAGACGAAAAAAAGACCCGCCCGCGTCTGCCGGCCACTTTTCGGCCATCCATTCATGTTCTCCGCCATTTCTCGTGGGCGATGTTGCGCAGCAGCGGGCTAGCCACTCCCCACGGCCGGGCTCCCCTTTTCTGCGGTCCATCCTGACGACATCGGAGCTTGTTATACGACGGGCAGAGGGAAGGCATGGAAATGACCCCCAGTAGTGTCTTGGGGTCGATCAGAATGTGGATGTGCCCATGGACGCTTCGCGTCGTGGGGGCTGTCATTGGTGCGCGAGAAGACCGCCTCTCCCCTTGATGTTCCCACCCCCCGTTCCCTCCGTTTCGCCGTGGTTAAGGCCTAACATCTGGCCAGTGACCCCTCCCAGGCGGGCGAATCTGTAGCAGTACCGGCCTGGTACAATCTGGACGTTAGCATAGTCGTAATGGCGCCCCCTGGACTGGATGCCCAACCCCGGCTTATGTATATGTGCTCTCTCCCCTTAACCACGACCATTACCATTTTTTTTTATTTTATTTTATTTTATTTTTTTATTAGCTCCATCACAACTATGGTCGTTGCTTGTGTCTTCGAATGCCAGAATTTGATGTGCATGGACTGAGGAGAAGCGGGCTCACTTGTTCCCATTCTTCCTCTCGAATTTCCATCAAGGTTGCTTACAGCCCTTGGATTATAACGTGCTCCTCCTGGTCTAGGGTGCCCTTGCTTAACCCCACCAAGTAGAGGACTTTGTTTTGACCGTTTTTGTGTCTCTGCTGCAAAGACCGTACCTCCCCACTACCTACCACATCTCAGGCTTAAAGAACCACCATCCTCGCTTGAACAACAAAAGAAAGCTTTTGGTACGTCCACACGCGCGCGTATCAAAGACTGCTCGACCCGAATTTAATCCCGTCAAGATATTAATAATAGTTCGGACAAAGTAGGGACATCATGACGCGAGCTTTGGTCCGCGTCGCCGTTGCGGCTCTGCTTGCCGGCAGCGGCAGCACTGCGGCCTCCCTGGTCGCACGGCAGACCACAGGCGCCGCCGCCGTTCCCGACCCGACGGCGGTATCACTGTGCTCTGTCCGATCGTCTACCCAGTGAGTACTGCCCCGGGAAGACACCGTTACTTACCTCTGCCGTCACGGATACCTCCAGGCGGTCGCGTTTCTAACAACCATCATCACAGGATCTGCACCGCGGGCACGACCGAGTTCAGGGTGGTGGCGATGCCCACGGGTAACCCGCCGAGCTCGTACACCGGCTGTCACAAGCATGCCAACGATCTGTGAGTATCACTGCCGAAACAACCTTCCTAGTCAGCGTCGTTGCTAACCGTCTCCAGGTGGTGCAACTACTCCGGAGGCGAGGTCCAGATCCTGCCGGCTTCCGCTGCCGCTGCCGCGACGACCCCGGCTCCCGCGGCCACCTCGGCGACCAGTGCTGCCGCCGTCACCGGACGCCCCACCGCCGTGTCCGGATGCCACAAGCACGGAAGTGACGTGTGAGCTGCTTCTTCTTCCCGCAACCTTGTGTCTCTCGAATACCCGCCTAACCGTGCCACAGGTTCTGCATGTGGGGAACCACCGAGTTCCAGGTCGTCGGCGCCACTGCCACGACGGAGCCGCCCGCTACTTACACGGGCTGCCATGCCCATGGCTCCAACACGTAAGTTTTTCCCTAGGGCATCACCGGGCTCCGACTGTGTTGTGCCGGCAAAGACTGACTTTGAACAGCTTCTGCATGGGACCTGACGGCGGCGAGGTCGAGATTCGTGTCCAGGGCGCGAGCACCTCGGACGATAACCACGGCAACAATGGCAACGGTGGTGCTGGCGGCTCCAACCGCCACTGCCACTTCCATGCCGGCGTTGAGTAAGTAGACCATCCGTATAGACCTTCCAGCTGCTCCTGGAATGGATAGCACGATGGCACGTACTAACCGGCCTGCAACCAGGCACTGCACCGGCGGCTCCGCGGCCGAGGGGGACAGCTGCGAGAAGGTGAACCGCGACTACAACATCCCGCTGCGCGTCGGGCTCATCTTCGTAATCATGGCGACGAGCGCCTTTGGCGTCTTCATGCCCATCCTCCTGATCCGCTGGTGGCCCGCGCGCACGCACACGGCCTTCCTGGTGCTCAAGCAGTTCGGCACCGGCGTCATCATCTCGACCGCCTTCATCCACCTCTACACGCACGCCCAGCTCATGTTTGCAAACAAGTGCCTCGGCCGCCTCGAGTACGAGGGCATCACGTCCGCCATCGTCATGGGCGGCATCTTCCTTTCGTTCATCGTCGAGTACGTCGGCAAGCGTATCGTTCTAGCCCGCGCCGCCCGCGACCCGCGCCGCATCTCGAGGATCTCGCCCGAGACGGTGACGGTGCTGGTGCTCGAGTGTGGCATCATCTTCCACTCTATCCGTAAGACGCTCGCACACGCCACCCATTCTTCCCTTCACGTCGCTTCTGCTAATCATGACCTCCTGTCCTCTGCCAGTGATCGGCATCACCCTCGTCGTCGCCGGGGACAGCTTCTTCCTGACCCTCTTCGTCGTCATCCTGTTCCACCAGATGTTCGAGGGCATCGCGCTCGGCTCCCGCATCGCGGCCCTGGGCACGCAGACCGACGGGGCGCAAGAAGCGCAAGCCGCCGCCGGAGCGCCCCGTCAGACCGCGTCCGAGAATAAGATCAACGACGGGTCCACGACGACCTCCGACGAAACCCCGACCGAGCGGCCGATTATCGGCAACAACAACAACAGCCCGCAGATGGCGCACTTCTCCCTGGGCAGGAAGCTCCTCCTCGCGTCGCCCTTCGCGCTCGTGACCCCCGTCGGCATGGCCATCGGCATCGGCGTGCTGCAGCAGTTCAATGGAAATAACAAGTCCACGATCCTGGCCATCGGCACTCTCGACGCCGTCTCCGCCGGAATCCTCGTCTGGGTCGGCGTCGTCGAGATGTGGGCCGAAGACTGGATGCTGGGCGGCGCCGAGCTGCTCCAGACCGGCCCCGTCACCACCATCCTGGCCCTCACGGGTCTGGTCGGCGGCATGGTGGTCATGTCGGTCCTTGGAAAGTGGGCTTAGGTCACTCTCCTCGTCATCTTCACGCTGGGCGGCCACGTCTTGTCTCTGGCCTTTTTGTTTCTCGGGAGTTGTAAATAGGGAAACAGCTCTTGGCACGGGCTGGCGTCACGTCACTTTTATTTTTGTTCTGGGCTTGTCTTTGGGATGGGATAGATAAATATAAATGGCATTTCGATTTCTACCTTGCCGTTCGAGCAATACCTCCACTGCGTGATCAAAGACACCACGCGTGACAGATCCCTAACAACCCGCCCTTATACAGATCTACCCTTGATACTCCCAACTTCCTCGGTTTCCCCGAATGACGTGCGCCTCCCTCTCGGGGCCGGCGAGCATGTGCTCGACGTTGACCTTTGGGCCCTTGAACCACTTGTGCGCGTCGACCGCGAACCAGACCGTGGCGAGCAGCATGGGCACGGCCCAGACGACCACGGCCCAGTTCATCAGGTCGGGCGTCAGGTTGTCGCCCGTGGCGCTGGGCAGGCACAGGATAGGGATCATGATGGCGGTGAAGGTGGCCGAGAGCGTGCCGAACACCCAGCTGTACCGGCCCAGGTGCCACGGCCCGGGCCGGAAGCGGTCGCCTACCACGTAGGTGCGGATCGCGATCGGGACGGTGAATGAGAAGAAGGCGGCGAGAGCTCCGATCTGTGCAGGTGATAGTTAGCTAGGGGGTCTCCGCTGCTGCTTGTCACCAGAGCCCCTTGCGGTTCCAGTGGCAGGCGGAGGGAAAAAGGCGTACCGAGAAGATGGCGCCGATGGCAATGTCGCCTGCAAACATCAGCAGCAGCATCAAGCAGCCCACTGCGCAGTTCATCCAGACGGCGTTGACGGGCGTCTGGGTTGTCGGGTTCACGCGAGCCCACAGCTTTGCGAAGGGAAAGCAGCCGTCACGCGCGTAGGCAAAGGTGCTATCAGATCAGAGGTTAGAAAAAAGCACTACTACGTGGGTTGGCTGTATGAATGCTTACACGCCTAGATGGATTGACGTCAGCAGTGTTCCGGATAGCCAGACTATGCAAAAGCATGGGGAAAAGGAAAAAGAGAGAAAGGAGAAAACGAGGCAATCACGTACGAGACGCGGAGATCATGCAGCCCTGTCCCATCGAGAAACCTGCAATGATCGTAAGCGCAAGACATGCAAGCGCAGCGTCGCGCGGCAGGACCTGGAGGAGGTACGAGGCCCAGGGCTGGCCCAGGTCCGACTCTAGCGCGGCGCCGACGTCCACGACCGTGTAGGCGACCGCGACCTGCAGGACCCAGCCCATGACGCCCCCAATCGTCGCCGTGAGCACAATGGCGCGGGGCGCAGCGATGTTGGCGTTGCTGCTCTCCTCGCTCAGGTGGAAGGGCGAGTCGTAGCCGCTCATGGTCCAGATGACCGCGATGAAGGACATGAGCACGGCTACCCCGTCCGGGAAATCCGTACCCTTGTAGAACGACCCCCAGACCTCGCTAGACGGGTTGAAGCGCGGCATGCCGGCCGCCTCGCGTGCGCTGCCGGGCGCGGCGAGCAGGACGACGACGACGACGAGCAGCGCGGCCATGTTGAAGCTTGAGCCGGCCGAGTTGAAGGTGGCCAGCCACCGTGTCGGCATGGACGACATGACTGAGTGGATGGCCATGAGCAGGACCGTTACCAGGAAGACGTGCCAGTGCTCGGGCACGTAGGACGGGTCCGCCATCGAGGCGGCCGCGCACGTCATGGCTGCCACGCCGTAGTTGACGGAGGGCGCGCCGGATACCTGGCCCAGCCAGTTGGACCAGCCCGTCACCCAGGCCGCGAAGGGGCCCCATCGCGGCCCGGCGAGGACTGCGCTGGCGTAGTAGAGGCCGCCTGAGGTCGGCATGGCGGAGCAGAGCTCGGCTGGGGTGGGATGTTTAAACGAGCGTCAGCGCTCCAGAATATGAGTGGACTTGCCAGAACGACGCAGAGGAGATGTAGCCAGAAGCAATCCTACCCATGCTCGCGGCTATGCAGCCGATAAAGATCAAGGCAACCAGCCAGCCCCAGACCATCCCCGGGGTCCCTGCGTATCCCATTCCGTAGTACAGCGTGGACGCGAACGACGGCAACAGGCCGAGGACGGCAAATGACACTAAGGGGGCAACGTCCACTGTGTCAGCATGTCTGCAGATACCTCATCCAGGGAGGGGAGCCAGCCGACCTACCGCAAAAGGTCGTCCAGAGGGTAAACTCGCGCTTGAACTCGGGCCTGTTGATCGAGCGCGGGATCTTGTCAGCGGCAGACCTCCGGCGCGCCCTTCTTCCTGCCCCGCGGAGCCCCATGTTGCCGCACTCACTTGTAACCCAGAGCCGCGAGAACCTCGTCGTCGCGGTCGTACCCGCCCTCCAGGATGACCACCTCTCCCGGCGCAAGGGCCGACGTCACGGGCTTGTCATCCTTGGCGATCTTTTTATCCCCCATCGTGTGTGTTGAAATAACACTGGGCGCGCAGCTGCGACTCTCCGCTGCGACTCTCCGCTGCCTGTAAGATGCCAACCGCCTCGGGGGAATCTTGGGACGGGTGTTCCTAGCCGGGGCTCTTAAGACGGAATGAGTGCTAGCTTGTTGCTGGCAGGAGCGCGGGATGCGGGGCGCGAGCACCCGGCCCCAACAAGCTTCGTCCGAATTGTTTTTCTGCATCTGACGGTTCGCTCTAGTAAGGTTTTGGCCGAAGCCAATCCCGGGGCCAGGAAGCTGCAGGACCCTGTGCTCGGATCTGCGGAGCCAAGAGGCGTCAGATCCAGATACCGATTAGAGGAAGGGGCAAGCCGGCGATGACGAGGCCATGGGCGAGATGTCGCGGCAACGAAGAAGGGAAATGGGGCAGAGATGGGAGAGAGCAGAAGCGCACCTTGGTCGAAAGAGGCGGCTTCGTGAGGGAGGCAGCCGAGGTGCGACATTCTGGGACCGACATAGGGTGCACAAATTGTCGATCCCAAAACGGCACGCTCTCCTTCTGGCCAAGCTCTCGCAGGTGGTGGGAGCGTTGCGCATGCAGGAAAGCGCATGCAGTCGAGATAAGGAGGGCCGGGGTGGTGGTGGTATTTTGGCGTGTAACCGCGGCAGCACGAGATAAGACAAAGCACGCGATTGAGGTCCAAGGCCGCACGACGAATCAGGGGCCCAGTCCAGGTACCACCACTATACGTGATCCCTCCGGTCTTGGTGGGTGGGATCTGGCAAAAGTATCTGGACGGACGGCAGTTGATGCAGCAGGGGAGGGGTTTGGTGCCACTTTGGTGGGAGGCTTGGAGAAGTTGGACATCGGATGATGATTTGATTGGCAGCCGTCGCAACAAACCCGGCACGAAAGGAACAAGCATCGCAAGACGAGAAGATGAATGGCAATCGCCCTGCCATAAGATCCCATGGATTGAATTTCCCCGACGTCTTTTCACAAATACTCATTACACTAGGTACAAGAGAGATTCCATTATTTCTTTTCGTCGTTTTCTCGTTCGTCGCCGTCACACCCACCACTGTCGTCAAGTCATACCAACATGATCACGCGCAAATCACCACCCATTAGTCTTTCTCCAGCGGTGTCTTAGATGCGCCACATGGTAAGAGGGCCAAGCTTGAACGAGGCAGCGTCCGCGGTCAGACCGAAAGGCTTGAGTCCACGCCAAGAAGCAGGAGCGGGCGAACGACGGGCCGGGAAGCCATCGAAGCTGCGGGCATAGGTGCCGACGGCGTACGCGATGCCCTTGGCCATGACTCCTAGCGCGGTGCCGTTGAGGTTCGCGACTGTGTCCTGCGCCGTGTGGTAGTAAGGGTCCAGGATGGCGCCCTCGATGCCGCCGTACTTGGCCACCTGCTCGGCCGTCTTGACCTCGTCGGCGCCAGTCGTCAGACCACCCGAGGCGATTCCCGCGTCGAGGAAGCCCGCGTAGTCGCTGCGGCCCGAGAACTCGGAGGGATCAGACGGCAGGCCGCGAGCTTCAAAGTACTTCTCCCACAGTGACTCGATCTCTGCAGAACCGGGAGGCCCTTCGATGCCGTAGGCGTCGCCGTCACCGTCGAGGATGCCGTAGACGAAGTTGCTGCTGCCGACCATGTCGAAGTTGAGGTAGGCGCGGATCTTGGCGAGCTCGGCGGCGGGCGCGTTCCGCGTGTAGTAGTAAGAGCCCAGTAGGCCGTCCTCCTCGGCCGTCCACCACGCAAACCGGACCGCGTTGGTGAGGCCGAACTTGGCGAGCTGCACGGCCGTCTCGAGGATCGACACGGTGCCGCTGCCGTCGTCGTTGACGCCGGGCCCGTCCTCGACTGAGTCGGCGTGCGCACCAGCCATGATAATGTTGCTCTGGTTGCCCCGCTTTGAGGTTGCGATGAGGTTGTAGCTTGTGAGGTTGACGTACTCGATGGCGAGATCGGCCGCGATTGGGCCCGCCTGCACCCGCGCGAGAAGGGCAGCGCCGTCTTCATAGCGCATCATGGTGGTGGGAACGAGGCTTGCGATATCGTCGCCAAGGACACCATTGCCGAAGGATCTGTACGTTTCCGTTAGTTTTGTTCTGACAGGCCGACAAGATAACAGTGTAGACGAAGATTGGAGGGAGTGGTGCTTACGGGCTGTCAGCTGCATTTCGAACGATAGCACCGACTGCGCCGGCTCGCTTAGACAGCTGCGACTTAAGTTCGAAGGAGCAGGTGCCGCGCAGGATGAGGGTAAGAGCGCCGGTCGCGTCAGGGTAGTTCTCGGGCTCGCAGCCCAGGCCATCAACAACGACAATGGGAACGCCCTTGAAGACGCCAGGAATGAGCTGTCTGCCCGTGGTGGTGGTCATGGCGGAGCTGGGGTAGTTGACGCCGTCGACAGTGACATTAGCTGGATCGCGGGCGACGCGGAACAGGGTTGGCTGGCGCTCGATGTTGTAGAAGTTCGTCTGCTTCAGCGTCTCCTCGATGTAGTCCATCGTGAGGTCGAAGCCGGGCTGCTGCCACTGACGGTTGCGGCCAGTAGTCGAGTAGGCGATGTCCTGAAGCTTCTGAGCCCGTTCAAGGACGGCGTCGACCTTCATCTCGGCCTCGAGCCTCGAGCCAGTCACGCGGTGGATGCATTTCTGGCCTTGTACCGCGGGGAGGGCGGTGGCGAGGAGCGCTGCAGCAGCGACGGCGTTCTTCATCTTGACGAGGGGAGGCTTGGTCTAGCCGATCCAAGTGACGATGACGGGTAGACAAGCGAGGAGGTGACCGACGAGCCGTGAAGAAGAGAGTGAGAAAGAGCGGAGGAGGGAAGGTGGCCCTTTTTCTTGCCCGACGCCGGAGGCCTGCCCGCAGATCTTGGCCCCGTTCTGCCACCTCGGCTGCCGTCAGCCGCCCCGTTCTCTCCGAACGTCCTCGCATAGCACGCGTGCTCTTGTCTTGGGAGGTGGGACACGATATTGAGGCCCAGATTACGGTGGGTGGTTGATTGGACAGGCCCGCCGCCAAGCGATGCCGCCGTGGCCTAAATCGGGAGGTGGAATGCAACCCCGGCCTCAACCCCCGCCAGCAGAGCGTGCGCCGCCATCCGGACTCTCCTAAACAGGCGTAGCGTCCTGTTCGGTTGGTCTTCCCGTGCGTGTTGTATTTTCGTCCTTGTATATGGGTGTGCTGCTGGCAGGGCATCGCAGGGCCAGCCATGGCTGCAGCCGGCTAAAGCGGAGTCTGGGGTGTTTCTTGTCTTTATCCAAGGTCCTTGCAGCAGCTGAGCCAAAGACCTTCCTTTCTTGGTGATGGGGGCGAAAGAGCCTGATAGCCGGAGAAAATAGCGCGAGAAGGGTGTTGACCGCGACAAAGGCACCGTGGGGTAGTGAGAAGCGCCGCGACTCTCGACTCCACCGCCCCTCATTGCTTGGCCGTTATCGCCGTCGTCGGCTGCTCGGCGCCGGCCATCTTGATTGACGTTGTATCGTGGAATGTGCGATTGACGAAAAGGCGGTATTTGCCGATGAAATAGTGACACGGTCGGATGTTGCTGTACTCTTGACAAACGTCTCTTCAGACCACTGGCGGCTTGTTGGACTGTTGTAATACTCTCGACAGATCTCCTTCTCGTTCGTGCAGACCACGTCTTGCAGATCTCCTTTTCATTCATGCAGACCGCGTCTTGTATATCTCTTTTTCGTTCACACAAGCCACGTCTTACAGATCTCCTTTTCGTTTGTGCAGACCACGTCTTACAGATCTCCTTTTCATTCATGCAAACCACAACCTAGATGTCTTTGACATCCACACCTTGGTTGACGGCCGCATGAATAAGAAGGAAATCTGCAAAACTGGTCTGCATGAATGAAAAGGAAATCCGCAAGACGTGGTGCCTGAGCCATAGAATTTGACTATGACTCTGAGCCATGGAATTTGACCATGGCTCCGAGCCATAGAATTTGACCATGGCTAAATGACATTCTGGTTAGAAAGGCAATAATCATAGACATAGAAGGATCAGATAGGCAGGGAAAGTCAAGCTGATGGTGCAAGGTGCATGGGTGTTGACTTGCAATCGGAGCGGTAGATTTGACCGTTTCTGACTGGATTTTGTGTGAACAGTTCTTGACAGGATAATGAGTCTTGGGAAAAGGACGGTTTAGAGAAAAGGATGGCGGGTATCGAACGGAACATGCGTCTTAGGAAGAGGATGATCTGGAAGAGATCGGATCTGGAGAAGAAGATGGATTGAAGAGGGGAATGGGTGCTGAGAAGAGGATAGCGGATCTTGCGTGGAGAATGAGTTTTTGGGAAGACGATGGTCTGAGAAAGAAGATGGATTTGGGGAAGGAGCTGATCCAGATACGAGGGCGCTGGGCTGCCAAGTGCTGAGAATCGAGTCGATGTGCTAGGTCTCGCCATCTGTGCAGGAAAAGAAGGATGAAAGTAAACAGAGTACTCACCCTTAAAGCCGCCGGTCCTTAGATGGACCGGCGGCGCTCCTCCTGCTCCTCCTCGAGGGCAGCGCGGTTCCTCTGCGCCACCAAAGCGGCGCTGGAGGGTAACGGATGTTAGGTGATGTTTGGGGACAAGGAAGTAGCACCAAAAAAAGCTGTCGACCGCGAGCTCACCGGACAACCAAGGTCCAGCCGGCCAAAACGACCGTGGACTTGACTGGCCGAGGCCAGAAGGTCCCGCGCATAAAGATGCGGTATTGGGTACGCACGTGGGTGCGCAGGCGTCTGAAAAAACGATACATTTTTGATGATCGCTTTTTTTTTGTTGTTGTTGTTTTGTCTTGTGGAAGAGTTCCGGGAAGAGTTTAGGAAAGCTGCGGAGGAACTTGCCTTCAAAGGAAATTTTTTTTTTGCGAAGCTGACCTGGCTCCAAACTGACCAATAGCAATGGCCCAAAGCTTAGCAATGCTCTCTTCGGGCTCCCCCGGTGCTCATTGGCCAGACTCCAGTGTTTGCTGGTCTGACGCCGGTGCTTGCTGGCCAGACGCCAGGGATCTTTTACAAAGGACCAGTATTCATATGAAGAGTATATGGGCTAAAGCGAAAAGCGTAGTGCCAGCAGAAGTAAGTTGAATGCATACGCAAAAAGATGCTGGCGTAGAAAATAACGGAAAAGACGCGGAAAAGGAAGAGGGCAAGCAGCCCTAAAACATTAGCTAGCCAGACTCGAGCCCATGGGAGCGCGGGGTGGGCTTTCCCTGCTAGGTCGAGGACTGGGACTGGCAGGGACTTGGGCACTACCTTTAGGGCAGGGTAGCACCGGGAGCAAGGTCAACGTGGACACAAGTGGGCTGCAGGAGCTTTGGCGTTCACTCCGGAGCAAAATCGGCTGTTTCTGCACGCCCGAGTTACTGGCCAGCTGGCAATGGGCTTTGATATCAGCTGCTTGCGTGCACGTGGTATTCCAGTGACAGCAAGGATCCTGTTTTTTCACCGTAGGCTCTGCAAAGGATGGGGCCTGGCTGGCTGCCCTGCTTACCTACATTTTGGTGTGAGGCCAGGTATACCGGAGAAAGATTGCACGGTTGAACTGCTAGGCATCCGCTCTACTCAAAACTTTGTTCAAAATGCAAGAAGGATGACTCCGAGGCCGAGTCTACAGAGACTACACGTAATTGATCGAAACCTTGTTGTCGGTCGAGACAAGAAACACACAAAGCCGAGCAGGCCTATTTTCCTTGCTCTTTACCAATGGGATCGACAAGCATAAATTCATGTCACATGGAAGGCTCTATCTCTATACACACCACATATGTACACGAAGATAACAATTTCAAGGGTATCCATTTCCCCCACGTCTTATAGAACAATTTTGCCATAGTATGAAGCCAGATCGAAGTCGTTACCCGGCTGCGGCGCGCCGCAAGAGCAGAGGAGGGGACAACCATCGGGCCATTCAGGCCACGAGAATCCGCTTGACCTTCTTGGACTTGTCCTTGTTGTTGCTGTCACCCTTTCCCTTGGCCGCAGGCTGCTGCTGCTTGGCGTTGGCCTTGCCCTTGGGCCGCTGTTGCTGCTGCTGCTGCTTGGCATTGTTGGCCTTGCCCTTGGCAGGCTGGTTCTGCTTGCCGGCAGGCGCGGCAGGCGCGGCGGGCTGGGTCTCGTTGGCCGAGGCGCCGCCGCTGGGCCACAGGGCGGGTCCCGGCGGGAAGGCCTCCTTGGGGGGAGGATTGGCCCAGCTGTCGAGCCCAAAGGCCTTGTCGTCGGCCTTGTAGCCGCCCGGCAGCTGGATGGTAGGTCCGGGGGCGGGGCCGTTGTAGTCGCTCTCCACCTCGACGTGGGCGCACATTATGTAGAGCTCCTTGGCCTTGAAGGGCGGGTGGACGGCCATGTGCTCGATGCGCATCAGGTACTGGCCCTTGGGGATCTGGTCCGTCAGCTTGAAGGTGAAGCGGTCCTTGTCCTTGGTGAGCCAGCCGTCGTCCTTGCCGTTCCAAGGCGTCTTGGTGCCCAGCTCGAAGACCTTGAACCAGTCGCCGGACCCGTCATACTCCTTGACATCGCCCGGAGCCTTGGACATCATGATCTGCAATGGAATGGCGACACGTTAGCATGGTGCTGGCCCCATTTTTTGACCGGCCTTGTTGTACTTACGGTAATGGGCCCCGGGTGGAAAACGTTGCCGACGGCAGTCTTGAAGCCGACGGTGTCTTGGCCGGCCTTGATCTTGGCCGTCTTGGGCTGGGTGCGGTGGTTCATGGACCCCTTGTTGCAGCGCAGGTCGTTGCTCGTCAGGATACCCGGGGTCTTAAGCGGTTGGAAGCCGTTGTCGTGCTCGCGGGTGAACTCCTGCGGCTTGGAAACCTGGTCGTTGAGTATAAAGTGGGGGAAGAGGTAGTGGGCCAAAGCCAGCTGGGGCAACGTGAAAAGCGCCGCAGCGGCGGTCGAGGTCATGGAAAACTTCATGGTTGCAGAGGTCGAAAAAAAAACCAAAAAAAAACCGCGTGGTTGAAAGAGGAAGGAGTGTGTGCAAATGCAGCCTGGCTGGATGGAGAAAAGAACGTAAAAAGGTGCACCTGGCCCGAACGGAGTCGAAAGAAGAGAATGTGATGAACGGTTGATCTGCTTGGCCTAGCTTGGTGAGCTGAAGAACTTCTCGGATGCTACCTCATGGCGATGCCCGACGCGCCTTTATATCTCTTTGTCCCTGAGATCTAGACCCATGGAGCCCCGGGCGCATCTCGAGAAAGTGCCGCGGGCGTTCGTGACCGGGAAGAGGCCTATTGGGTCCCACCCGATGATCGGCCGATATAAACGGAACCCCCGCGATTCATGGGCTGACAGGTGCTAATTGTGGAGGGAAACAGAACAAAATCCCCTGTTTCAGATTATCCTTGGGCCTCAGGTACATTTACTTCCCTGTTCGGCAATCCCTTCCCCTTTTCTCCCCTTCTCGCTTTTGTCTGCTTGCTATTCTTGCCCACGCATAACCACGCCAAGCCTATGCACCTCGGGGCTGTCAGTCCATTGACGTGGCAACGACTTTCTGTACTCAAGGCAGAGATGGAGGAGGCGTTAATACCAGGCTCCAACCCCGAATCGGTGCTCAGGGAGTACCAGAACGGCCGGGCAGGGCCGTGGCATCATCCATCTCCTGTCGCTTCCTCCCATGTTTGCCTGTTCTCTCCAGCGGGTCTTCGGGACGCGCGGGAAAGGTAGATCGGGCATGGGCAGGGCACGCCGACACCCCAGACATCACCGGCGGCACCGGCGCATTTTCGCCGCACAAGGTTACTGTCCCCCACAGGGTCACATCAGGTTTGTGAAACTAATCCGCTAAAACAATAACGTCAGCACGAAGTCCCTAGCCCTACACTATCCAACATCTCCTTCAGCCACTCCTCCAATACTCCGAACTGTTGCGGAAACAACTCTCTCGCCGTGGAGGCGTTGTCGTCCCGCATTTTTATCCGGATGCCCCGCTGGCACAGAATCATGATCGTCGGTTTGGAGCGAACCATATCTTTGCCGTAATGGGGAAGAAGATGCAGCGCAGTCCGGCCAGCCCGGTCGACGGCGTTGATATTGTTGGCGCCGTGGCCAAAAGCAGCACGCAGCCAACTCTAACCGCAGGACTTTTTTTTTTTTTTTTTCTGGCGATTCCTTTGGGCGTCGTAGGCTGGCTTGGGCCAATCTCGTGGGCCCCGTGGGAAGCAGCGTGTCTCTGGCGTCGTTTTATGTGCATGGGTCAACGGCCACTGGCGGCACGCCTTAGGCCAGCCAGACGGAGTGAGGATCGAGATCTAGCTGAACTCATCGGCTCCACCCAATCTCGGTGTGCTCGGACGGCGCGGAAGGAGACCGACAGTAAGCGCACGTGGCACGCTGAGTAGTGGTGATGTGGCGATGGATGCGGCTTCGGTGCCCCTCGGCGGTGGTGACGTCAAAAATCACCGAGCCGCCCTCTGGCAAGAGAAGCCCCTAAACCGGTAGCTTTGGTGGGGCCTGAGCTCAAGAAAACTGCATGCGCCTCTTCAGCCAGGAAATGCCAAGCATCCCGCCCGACCACACCCACCACTCGTTACTTGATCCCTCTCACGGTTGCTTGGCCTGTATACATGGCACCTTAATCGTTCGGTACAAGGTCGTCTCTGCAGCGTGGTGGCGGCCCGCGGCCACCTGCGCAAACAAACGTGCCGCCGCGCGCGACTTGTGCCCGGCAACGTCCTGTCCAAGGCCTCCAAGCTGCTTGGTCCCCTCGGTGTGCTTGCTTGGCACAGACACGTACTGCTGGGTGACAAACTGCTGTGCAACGCGGCACATTACTTGACCCCACCAGAATTCGCCGGAGACAAGTGTTGCACAGCCTAACGAGAGTGAATCGATCTGATTGGATTGATTGTCTGTTCCGTCTGTCTGATCATGCGCCATGTCTGCCTGGACAGATTTCCTGCCTGCAACGCGTCCTGCCCAACACGTGCGTGCACCTGACTAATCAACCTGCAGCGCATGCAACAACAAGCACCACCTGCCACCGACGTCACAGCAGCATGTCACCACCGTCCACAAACGCGCGCCGGCGACTCCACGCCCACCCCACTGACTCGTCATCCCGCTCTCGGGCGGGGGGCCGGCAGGGCTCGGCAACGGCGTGGGCTGACGGGAACGGCGACAAGCTCGAAACCGGACCAACTGTGGTGTGAAGGTTCCGCCTGCGTCATATATATACCTCGGTGGCTGCCGGTCCCCAGGCATGCTTGTCCTCTTCTTTCCCCTCTCCATTCTCCTCCGTTGCACAGAGTGTCTTATTTTCTGCCCCCATTCGTCACCACCGGCCTCGTTTCCAGTCATTCTATTTCTTTTGCCCTATCTCTACACACATAACCACCGCCAAAATGATCGAGGTTCCCAAGGCCGAGAGGCTTGCCGACATGTTCAGCCTCAAGGGCAAGGTTGTCGTCGTGACGGGCGCTTCAGGACCCAGCGGCATTGGGTATGGACAATAGAATGTCCACAGACGAGGAAAAGAGTCCAAGGGGAAACACAACTCGGTCGGCTAACTCGACATCGCATACAACAGACTGGAGGCCGCCAGGGGCTGCGCCGAGATGGGCGCGGCCGTCGTCGTCACAGCCTTCAGCCGACTCGAGGGTGCACAGAAGAACGCCGAGGCGCTGGCCAAGGAGTACGGGGTCAAGACGGGCGCGTACCAGTGCGACATCAGGTCGTGGGAGGCGGTCAAGGGCTTCGTCGACAAGGTCATCGCCGACTTCGGCCAGATCGACGTCTTCATCGCCAACTCGGGCCGGACGGCGGACGCGGGCGTCATCGACGGCACCGCCGAGGAGTGGGACCAGGTCATCCAGTCCGACCTGAGCGGCACCGCCTACTGCGCCAAGGCTGTCGGCGGGCACTTCAGGAAGCGCGGAAAGGGTTCACTGATCATCACAGCGAGCATGTCTGGACAGTAAGTTGGGATGCATCCGGGGATAAGGCCCCCGTGCGGCAGTAAGGATGATTGGCTGGAGTGCAGCAGCTGACACAAGGGGTGCACCCACTCCACCAGTATTGCCAACTTCCCTCAGGAGCAGACCTCATACAACGTCGCCAAGGCCGGCTGCATCCATATGGCCAAGTCACTGGCCAACGAGTGGAGGGACTTTGCGCGCGTCAACTCGGTGTCGCCCGGCTACATCGACACGGGCCTGTCCGGCTTTATCGACCAGAAGTCGCAGGACCTGTGGAATTCCATGATCCCCATGGGCCGCAACGGCGCGCCCAAGGAGCTAAGGGGCATCTACGTGTACCTGGCCTCGGACGCCAGCACGTACACGACGGGTGCCGACATCGTCGTGGACGGCGGCTACACCACGCGTTAGAGCAGGATGACCTATAAATGACATAGGGAGCTCACCCTCTGGCGGCATACTAGGCATTAGACATTGAACAATGGAAGACATGCATCCCTTGGGCCCTGGAAGATCCTAGCATGGTAGTAATAACCCACGAGCTGAAAAATGTAGCTAAAAGGGGCGGGAATAAACATTAAACTGTACACAGCCTATCCAGTGTGAGGTGGTATTTACGCCGAAGCTGAATTAAGAAAGGAGGCGCAAACGGCGACCGCCCCCGCGACCTCTATTCTGGCATTATTTCGGCTGGGCGTAAGCGCCTGCCCGTTGTGGTAGCATCAAAGCCGCATCGCCAATGTCGCGCACATGCAATGAAGACTGCAATATGGTCGCATGGATCCACCACATATGATGATTCAGGATATTATTGTTGCTGACACCGCGTTGCGGCAGGCGGGGCTAGCGCATCCGACGCTGGCCCCGCGTTGCTTACTACTGCGGGAGAAGCTTGCCGGCGCATTGGGGCTGCGCCCGAGGGTTTTCCCTTGGCCACCCACACAGCACTGGAGGTCCACCGCTGTGTTCAGTTTCCACCCGGAAGGAATCGAGGCCGTCGTGTCTGGGCTGGTGGGAGCCGCCTCAGCCTGTCCAATTCTAGGGACCAGGTCCTGTACCTAGCTAAGTGTGGCAGCATGCTTGCATTGCAATCCAGCAGTGGATAACACGATTGGCTGGCAAGTTTACCCGGCAGCCGACATGCTGGTCTGGGAAGGCCAGCCCTGCTGCGCCCGGTGCCGCGCTTCCGCGTGTCTGTGGATGGCTGCGCGCGGGCGGCACATGCATTGGCAGGGGCTTCCACAAGAAGCTAGGGGCTGGCAGCGTGGGCGGATAACACCGCCACGACTTCCCGATCTAGCCGTCCCAAGCTACGGCGCGGCGCAGCGTTCGAACAACACACTACACGCGAGCACCGGGGTGCATGTGGTGGTTGGTAGCAGCCGCGAATGTGCGCACATGAAGCATAGTCATCTTCAAATCTTGGACCTGCATGAAGGAGGAGGGGCCGGCTCTGGGCATGTTGGCGAAGGCGTCGGGAGAGGTTAGCCAGACTTGGCCTGGCGATGCCCAGATGCCCAATTTAGCAGCCGGCAAGGCGGTGGGTTTGGAGATATACTAAAAATATTGGGATCGGAGTTGTATATAATGGCCTTGATTTTGATGCTAGAGTCGATCGTCTTTCCTATCATCATCATCAACATCTTCAGAAACATCTTCAGCATCTTCATCATCCACATCAGCCCATATACTTCACTCTCCAGACACCAGCGGCCACCGCTCCTCCACCTCAGCAGCCTAATACGGAAAACACGCCTTCCCTGACCAGCAAACCCTCTTATTAATCAACCCAACTAACACTCCAAGTCCATCAAGATGCGCTTCTCCACCGCCTCCATCTCCGCCCTCGCCGCCTTCGCCAACATGGCCGCTGCCGGCCCCATGGGCAACCCTGTCGATGCGCCCACGGGCACCCTTGCCGCCGACGGCGAGATGACCACCCCTCCCGCCGACGCCCACCTGCCCCTCTCGCGTCGCAACCAGGACGGCCCCTCGGACGCGCGCCCTATCGACGTCGCCGCCTCCGACGCCGACGACCTGGCCACGATCGACTCGGCCTCCATCCTCGAGGACGTGTCCAAGTTCGGCTCCGGGCTAACCAAGCGCGAGGGGTACGAGTGCAAGGGCTCCATCAACTGCAACACGTGGATCAACTTCCTCAAGACGTGCGACAAGGCCGTCAACACGGCCCTGGTCCGCACCGACGCCATCAACTACGGCGGCAAGAACTCCGGCCTGCGCAAGGGGTCCCGCAGCGGCAAGTGCGAGGTGTTCATCGAAGGCCCGGCTAGCTGCAAGGCGTCGGGGAACCAAATGTGGAAAGACTACCAGCAGATCCGCGAGCACGGCTGTGGCCGCTGTGGCTTCAAGACCTGGGGCGAGGGCGACCAGTGCAAGACCAAGATCGACTTTGTCATGAGCGGCTAAGTGCACCGTTTCTCTTTGTCTTTCTTCTCTTCTGTCATGTCTTTGTTCTTTTTATATCTTGCCCGCATTTTTGGGGATATTTTCTTTGTGCTTTCTGTCCTTGGGCCGATTTGCATAGCATTGGGTGCATTATTGGAAGTTTTGGAGTTTTATCATAATGCATAGACTTACAACTGCACGCTGCCTTGAGAAGAACCGTTCACGCCATTTGGATGATCCTGGGCGACGGTAGTGATGGAAATTTGACACCGTGCGCGTGATGGCCAAAGAGGTGCCTAGGGTCCATCCACCTGGGCATCCTTCGTTTGAACTTCTCCCAATCCTACCACCATTTCTTCTCCGTTTTCTACAGTTTCTGCCAACGTCGATTTTCTATCCCACTTCCGCCAGTCTTTGCTTCCCCGGCTCCTAGGCTAGGGCTCAGAGGGATCTCCTAAACCGCTTTGCCTACCAGCGGTTGACGATTTCGTCGTCGTCGACTCGGTCTATAAAAGTGAAAGGTTCCCCTGGCACTCTCTGTCTTTCCAAGGGTCCATACCTCGCCACTCCTCTTCAGAACTGGCTCTGACTCCATGTTTCTATAGAGCGCGGGCGCGTCAAATGCTGGGATGGGTCCGTATCATTCTAGCCTTCCGCGTCTAGCGGCAAGCTGGGGACGTCTTGTCCAGCTAGTAGCATCATCTGATACCCCTCCGGTATCCTGGCCCAAGGGATCCTACCGAAGCCGAGACCACATCTGTTTGAAGCCAAGGCCATCCTCAAGAAGCTCGAGACGCAAACCCCGTGTCTACTCCGGCATGACAAAGCCTAGACACACCGCCATCAAGAGTTCTCCAGCTACGCGTCCAAGACGAGGAATCATTTTTCCGGCCCAGCCTCAAGCTGTCCAGCCGGACATCCCCGAGTGCGGGTGCTGAGACCCCGGCGTTCATCTACAGCCCAGCTGCCTCTCGGAAACGCAACGCTCGCCGGAGCACGCCCTATTTCCAACCTTCCGCAACCGCCACCGCGCGCCGCATCGTGCACGCAGAGAGCCAAGCCCGGCGGGGGAATGCGTCTTTTCTCCTCCCTGCCACGAGAGACGCCGCTGTTCGTCCATCGGGGGACCTAGACTTCAGCAGTCTCGTCCGCCTGCAACCACGGTACTCGACGAGCGGTGTGGGGGGCCTTTCTCCACCCACACCTGACAGAGGCTCTTTCCGCGGGGAGTGTGACCACCATCGGGGCAATGGCTCGACGCTGAAATGCCGACCCCGCACACCAGAATCCTACGTCCCACCAGTATCTCGGGCGCCTCGGCATTGCCATGCAGACTTACGCTCAAGACGACTGGATGTTTGGGGAAGTGTTGGGGGTTGATGATCGAGCTCGAGCAGTGATTGGGGCGCATCCCAGGGGGGGAAAATGCCGTCGGGCCCAGACACTGCACTCGTCTCACGACACCGAATTCGGGAGCGAGGAAGTGGCGCGAGGAAGATCCATTCAGGGCACGTCGGAGTATCAGACTGCGCTTGCAGCTTGCGATGACCAAGAGATCCAGGCTGGCCATGTCCCGCGAGTCACCGAGCCAGGCACGGGCGACCGGCCTCATCCCAAGGTCGAACGGGGTCAGATCCCGACGGGCATGGCTGCTGCCGGTGTCGGCAACCAGCTGTAATCAAGGTACTGCCCCTCCGATTTTGTTCCCTGCCTTCCCTCTCCCGCTCGCCATAACGAGTACTAATGTCGTTCTCAAGCTCGCGTAGACCTCCTCTGCATCCAGCTACCGCTAACGTTGTGCTTGTTTGGAGAAGGCGGCTCGAATAATCCCAAACCTCCTACAGGCCCTGGACCACGGTCGTGCCCAACATGTCGTCCAAGCCCCTTGGCGACAGGCCTTTCTTTGGCCTAAGGGGAGGGTGGCTGACCCTATGGATAACAGTGGGTAGTCCTCTGACAGAAAGACTAGCATCTTCTGCTTTACTAGTGCTAACGAATGTTCCCCAGATTGCCTGCGCAACAGACATGACGCTGTTCGGCTACGACCAAGCCGTCTTCAGCGGCGTCATAGTGACCCACGACTTCCTCGCCCTGCACGGTCTTGTAAACCAAACCTCCATGATCGCGACACTTAGCGCCATATATGCCGTAGGCTGTTTCCTCGGCGCCGTCGTCGCATTCTCCGTCGGCGAGCGGCTCGGCCGCAAGAAGACGATCCTGCTGGGCACGGCCGTCATGTCTATCGGCGCCATCCTCTGCACGGCGTCGCACAGCCTGCCGCAGATGTTCGTGGGCCGCATCATCACTGGCGTTGGCAACGGAATCAACACGGCCACGGCGCCCGTCTGGCAGACCGAGACGTCGCAGGCCGCCTGGCGCGGGCGCCTGGTCCTGCTCGAGATGGGCATGAACATCGTCGGCTTCTGCCTCTGCAACTGGATTAACTACGGCATGTCCTTCGCCGGCGGCTCCGTCGCCTGGAGGTTTCCGCTGTCGTTCCAGTTCTTCTTCATCTTCATCCTGTTCGCGACCGTCCCCTGGCTGCCCGAGTCGCCGCGCTGGCTCATCGCGCACGGCCGCCACGACGAGGCGCTGCAGATCCTGGGCGCGCTCGAGGCGCGAGACCCCGACGACCCGTTTGTCGAGGCCCAGCACCGCGAGATCGTCTTCTCTATCGAGTACGAGCGCGAGCACTCTGTCCGCTGGAGGGACCTGGCCAGGGGCCGCGCTTCGGCTGCGGGGAATACTAAGACTATCCGGAGGCTGGTGCTTGGAGCTGGGTACGTTGGAATTGAGAAAGGGGACCGAATAGGGGAGACCCTGCCGTGCCGATTCGCCATCTCGGCGTGACTTGTGCTGACAAACGATCTTGGGTACTTCCAGAACACAACTGATGCAGCAGTTCGGCGGCATCAACATCGCCTCGTACTACATGCCGACCGTTTTCATCAACGCCGTCGGGCTGTCCGAAACCCTCGCGCGCCTCCTGTCCGCCGTCGCCGCAACCGTCTACATGGTCTTTTCGCTCGGCGCCGTCACCCTGGTCGAGAAATGGGGCCGGCGTGGCCTGATGATGCTCTCCACGGCGGGCCAGCTCTTTTCCTTTCTCGCCATCACCATCCTCCTACGGTTCGCTGAGGGCGGGGAGGAGGACGGCTCCGGGAGAGGGCCTGCGACCGCCTCCATCTTCTTTTTCTTCTTCTACTACATCTCGTTCGGTGTGGGAATGCTCGGGGTGCCGTGGCTCTACCCGACCGAGATCAACTCCCTCCCGATGAGGACGAAGGGCGCGGCGTTTGCGACATGCACGAACTGGTAAAACTTCCGTGGTCTGTTGAGCAACTCCTGTTGCCAGGTTGATCTAACCTCCAGACATAGGGTTACAAACTTCGCCATCGTCGAGATCACGCCTATCGGCATAGAGAACATCGGCTGGCGCTTCTGGATCGTCTGGACCATCTTCAACGCCGTGTTCCTGCCCGTCATCTACTTCTTTTACCCTGAGACCGGTACAACCTCCGTCCCCACACTCTCACATCTGCTCGAAATTTTGACTAACCATCCTATTTTTCTCCTGTGTAGCCAACCGCAAGCTCGAGGACATGGACGAGTACTTCCGCTCCGACCCGCGTCTCATTGTCACCGGTGACAAAGCCGCCATTTGCACCGGGCGCCCGGCCCACTACATCGAGCGAGAGGAGGAAGAGATTAGGCGAAGGGCTCGGGAGCACGGGAACTACAGCCCCGTTGGTCCGGTAGAAGATCTGCCGGATGAAAAGAAGGGGTGAGGAGAGGGTATTAGAAAGTGTCTGATATCGGAGAACGCTACACCAGAGCACATACCCCCCCTTACTAGGAGATTTAGCGACCACAGTCTAAAGGTGAACAACTGCCCAAGTCACACCCGGAGGCGGAGGGATGGACCCGGAGGCCGCCGCCGTCCTGTGCTCGGCACAACTCTGAATGGAGCGCAAGAGCACGATGCTTTGCAAAAGAAAATCGGATGAAACTATCAAGGAATATCTTGTTTCCTGGCCTGTTAGCCTTGCGCGCGATGCACTTTGCTCTACGAATCGCGCACCCTGGCTACTACGGACAACCACCCGCCAACCCTAAACCAGCGGCGAGGGCATACATAGTTGTGTTCCTCGGCGGCCAGCAGGGGACGCTGCAAAACTACGGGTCCCCGATTCCCAAATCGTGGCCATGGACAAGATCCCGTCTTACGGCCGTCGATTCGAAGACGCTCCACACACGGTCGACAACGCCAAGCGGGGACACACCCCTACCCCGCTGGCAGATGGATACCGTCGCGGCCAAAAGCAACATCAGCAGAGCGCATCAGATACTCCTCCTCGGTGGTGTTGAACTCAACCCGGCTCTGCCCGCTGGGCCCGGCGGTCCCCTCGAACACAGCCATCGCCACCGTGGCATGCGCGGCGTGCTACTTCCGTTATAAACCACCTTGTTGGCGTTGGTATGCCTGGAAGCCTATCGAGTAGGCCAGAAATGGAGACATACGGCGCAGCCAGAGCCAGGCGAAATGGGTCTCGCCGCTGCCTCAGCAAGGGCCGGCGGAAGCCCTAGCAGGTTTGGTTCCGCCCCGGGAGCTTGCAAGGGAGTCCATCTCCACGGCGGGGAAAGTCGACTACGGCGGCTCGAAATTCTCTACGTGGGTCGGTACCTAGCAGCGCCCCTAGCGCCTGCAGCGACGCCAGCGGCCGCAACCACAGCTACATCTACGACCCTAATGGCGACATCGAGTCCAAGACCCAGCCCCATTGCGATGTTCGACTCTTATCAGCCAACTGTTAAACGAAGCGGGCTGACTGCATCTTCTAGCTCTTTGAAGTGCCCGTGATGTGCGAGATAGGCGAGTGCGTTTGCTAGCATGTATTAAATATAACCTGACCACTGTGCCAATATCTGGAAAACACATCGACAAAACCCTCCATCATCCCCCGGTCAAGGTCCTCCCCCGTGCAACCCCCTAATTCACGCCTTGGCCGTAGGGCAGTTCCGGGTCCGGCCGCCGAGTAAGGGCACGCCGGCGCAGTAGCTGCGGCAGGGCTCCAGGTTGCAGGTGTAGAAGCGCCCAAAGGCCTCGGGGCTGGCAAAGAACTCGCTGCTGCACGGCAGGGCCTGCGACCACACCGGGTCGTTGTCGAGGTAGGGCGGGTTCCTGCAGCAGGCGCCGATGTGCTTGGAGTAGACGCAGCACACGTTCCCGCCGTCGAAGCTCAAGAGGCCGCCCCACTTCGGGCAGCTGGCGCGCGGCTCCAGGTTGATGGGGGACGCGACGGCGAGGAGCACGAGGCTGGCGGCGGTGGTGGCGAAGAGCATCTTGACGGGCTGTGCGTGGTGGGTTTGAGAGGCGAACGAGTGTGTTGGCTGGTTGGGGCTGTTTTGGGGAAGGTTAATTATCATGCTAATGCGGGATGAAGATCTGGCTGCTGACCAGAGGCCTCACGTCAACATGAGATGCGGCCGCCGGTCAACATTAAGTAGGCTAGATGCAGGTTGCATTCGCAGCCCCTTTTGGGCCCCGGAGCCACGCAAGCTTCCGTTCTAGCTCTCGGCTGGTGATGAGATGTGGATCCCAGGGGCGCGCCAGATCGGAATTGCTCACCAGCCACATATGTTTAATACAAATAGTCGGTGACTGGAGTGACATTGATTGCAGCCTACCCCGCGACGGTTGGGGTACCCCGGGGAAAACGGTTGGCTTCATCGGCCCCAGAAACAAATCCTATCTACGAGAGTTCACAGGATGTGGGTCCTCATTTGCAATGCGCCCATACTTTCGACTTCATGTGAGTCCTTTCGCTTCGTATTTGTCGGTTATCCAAAGTAAAACCACATGGCCACATGATCTCTGGCGCAATTTGCTGGCTGAACAAGGACGTAAAGCCTCGAAATGCCACATCGACGTTACCAGGGCACCTGGTAGTATTGCCTCAAACACCTGACGCTTTGATAAAGCCACTGGGAAGGAAAATAGGTGTGCCCCCGTTCAAAGAGAGGCGGTATTATCTCACAAGACTTTTGTTTGTATGAACGGGCAGGAATGGCCTTCAATCTAACATTGATGGTACAATGCTTTGAACCCCCACGCCTCTTTATCCTTCAAAGATACATAGAAATTGCGTCAGACACCACGGCTTCTTTCGCCTTTGAACCATAGCGGTATCGGTCTGGTTACCCTTGTCGTTGTCGCCTTTGTCTCCAAGGACAAAACACCATTGGGAATTATAGACAAAGATGTGGAAAGAAAATCGAACCGCCGTCTGGTGAAGTAGCACATTATATAACGTACCTGCCCCCAGGAGGATAAACCAACGCAAGCAGCACCCGCGATACACTCAAACAACCACCCGCCCGACCTTCAAACAGACTACTCGGAAACCCCCACAGTATTTGGCGGCCGGCGAACCCCACCAAGAGCATACATAGCTGCAAGAGAGCCGCCTGCCGCGCACATCAAGCAACCATGTGCCACTGGATGCATGTCAAGTATAACTGCACCCACCACCACAGTGCCCCCGACAAGCTCATAAAGACGTGTGACACTGCAGTATCCTCTCCCAATGGCTGCAACAATCCCGTATACGGTGGGGGCCACTTGATCGATCGCAACACAGCGTGTCCGATTTGTCTTTGTGAGTGACCTGGAACGGTGCCGTGATGGCAGGAACTAGGCTAGCCAGTTCTCTCCTGCCGGAGCAGCCAAGCAAAAGCGGTTGGGCGTTTCCCCCAACCCCTTAAGGAAGTTCTCGCGGCCCGGTTGCAGCGTTTCCAACAGGGCCTGGGAGCAGAAGCTTTGCTAGCTTCTTCATCTATGCGAAATATTTCAACCGGTAGGCTAGTTATGGCTAATTTGTGCTTGAGGGAATCAAATGAGGCAAGTGTCCTTGTCTATCTCTTTAGTTAATTTATCAGTACCCAATTTTGCATGTTGATCCTCCTATGCACCAGTGAGAAATTAACCAATAGGATTATATTAAAACGTGCTTACCCTTGCCTAGAAATGCTTTCATCTTCTCGGGGACATGCTCGTCTAGCAGCGCCTCAGGCGGAGTAAGCCACGATACTCCAGCTGCGGTTCCGACAATCTTTGAGAAAGAGAACCTCTTGGATATCGGCCATATCCTTCCTCACGCGCTCGGCGAGCTCCCACTAAAAAAGGAACTCGCTCGGGGTCACCGGGTTCCAGAAGTCGGCGTGTGGCGAGGGGTCGCACGCTGGCGGGGCGTTGCATCGCTCGCACTCGTCGAGCTCTGGCCGGTTGACCGCGCCGCAGGAGAACACACCGCACCACCAGGCGCCACAATGCTCGTGGCAGCCCTTGCAGGCGGCCGTGCCGGAGGAGTCGGTCGTGGATGCGCCGGTGGCCGAGGCGTCAGTGGCAGGGGTGTCCGCGTTGAAGGCATCGCGGATGTCGCAGTACCAGGGACCCGCGCGCTCCCTGGCAGGCGCGCCGACGATCTTGGAGAAGCAGTGTAGCTTTCGCACGTGTTCCGACAGCTGTCCTAGAGGGCGCACCTTGGAGAAATCTCCGGGCACGGCGGTTGGCTCCTCGTACGCTGTGAGGAATGGAAGGCTCCACTGCTCGTACAGCTCGGCTGTGATAGGTGTGGGAGGAGGCTTTCTGCCGGCGATGAACTCGAAGTGTGCGCTGCTAAGGATCTGAACCGCGAAGCAGATGGTTTGAACTTCTCAAAGATCATGCTAGGCGCGAGCCCGGTATTCTGGGCCTCGATCCTTGGGTGAACCTAGCCTTCCGCAGCTGTGCCGTGCCCTCCTGTCAGTCGAAGAACAAGGTAGAGCGTGGACTCCTGCACAGCCAGTAGAAGATATCAATTTAGCATCCTATTAGGGACTTGTCCCGGTTTAATAACATGAGAGAAACTTACTGGATCGATTTCGTAATCCGAAAGGGTCAAGTCATCCGTGGAAGCACTCCGCGTTAACTTGGGGCCCCAGCAGCTGTAGGATTCCAATGATAAGTCGAAAGAAGGGCCTTATCTTACCTTATAACTCCACTCCCGCGTGGATTAGTTTTTGTTGATTCGCTGGGAAGCCCTCTTTATTTTCGATCTCGCGTTTGATGTCGCTAATGGTGCCGAGGCGGTCTACATCGACAGTGACGGTCTTCTTGGCCAAGGTCTTGGTATATATAGGCCTGGGGCCATCCACATCTCATGGGTCGTCTAGCCTATCTAGACGGGTGATTTCGAACTCCAGGCTTCCTGTTTTCTCTTCGCCAGCTACATGGGCGTCAATTGATAGGTCGGGTGCGATGAGCATGGCCACGAACGCGCAGATCTTGTCAGGCTCTGCAGGCATACTATCCAGCCAGCCCTGGGCAGGCACGACGATGTAGCCCTGTATGTTGCCCTTCTCCTTCGGGACTTCGTGGCGAAGGACATTAGTGGCCTTAGCCTTGCGCTCGCCTGTGACGGCATTCACACCACCGACGAATATCTTAACGGCGTAGTGATTGTACGAAGTGAACTCGATGAACATAGCCTCGTCCTCTGGGAGGTAGGTTAGCCCTGGTCGTAAGTCCTCTAAAGTTGATCGTGCGGCATGAGGGCATACGTAGGGGAAGTATTGAGCCAGGAGAAATGCAAAGAGGGAAAACTTATCGAAAGCTTACGGTACATAGGGAAGAATAGGCCGCCTTTCTGGGCCATCGGGGTCGGTAGCTTGACGGAATGCTGAGAGATCCTGGAGAGGGGAAACAGCCCGTAAGAAGGAGGGAGTGGATATGTCTCTCGGCTGCTAGGGATCTGGACTGTACGATGGAAAGAAATTTTCAAGTCGCTTAACTGGACGACGTCGCTCTCGAGTTGTGGCGTTGGGGCCCAAGTAGCCAGCACTATTGTGGGATGGACGTATGCTGTTATGTAGAGATGGCGTTGGTGGCGATGGGTGAAGGAGAGAGGGGAAATCAGCGTAATCTACTTGCAGGCTGCAAAGTCTGAACACAAAAGGCAATAACAGGAAAAATCAAAGACGAGTCTGTGGGGAAAAAAAAGGTCAGACGGAATCAACACAAGAAGTCTTTTGCGGCCGCGTATTGGCTGAAAGGGTCCACAAATAATTGAGAGGGCGCTGGAGGTGAGCCCCTTTGAAAACTCCATGATTTTGGTATGCTCTGGCATAGCAACTGGCGGGGAACTTTTTTGCAAGACATCCTAGAGGATCAACTAGAGCCTTGTTTCGATTCCCAGGCTGTCATTGCCGCACTGTCTTATAATATAAGGCGTAGGACGGAAGACTCAATCACAACTTGTTTGGATCTGGGTGGTCCTATGACCAAGCACATACGTGGTGGAACCTGCGTCTTCATTTTTCCCTCGCCGAATACTAGATCCTGCCGGGCTGGACCGGGTGGGCAACAAGTTGGTCATGATCGATGGCCATGGTGAAATTCCGTAGGTTGACAATGGTGCATGCGCCACAATGTATCCTGGGCAGCAGGCAACATCTGGCCGTAGCCGCCACATCTTTGCGCCAGAATGGCCAAACCCAGAGCCCTATGTATCTAGTTTCGTTTTGCCCCAAGTGCCTAGGCAGGCACCTAGGTAGGTAGAGGTAGGTAGGGTGGGTAGCTCCCCAGCCGCGCTACCCCCCTGGCGCTCTGCGCAAAAGTTACGCGTCTATCCCCCACACCCACCAACGGAAACCAACGCGCTCTTGCCCCCACATCCACCCTCTTCCCTCTTCCAACATATATCGAGGGCACCCTGCCGGCATGTCAAAATGCCTTTCGAGTTTCTGAAGCTCCCTCGGGAGATCGCCCAAATCGTCCTCGTCGAGGCCGTGAGGGCGCGTGCCAACGATTTGCCGCGCCCGTATTTTCGGCGCCTCCTTCGGCTGCGGCTGGTCTCGCGCCAGTTCTCGATAGATGTCCTCCGCATCATCTTCGAGTCGGATCCCCTCCCTCTCTTCGCAGAGTCGATCCCCCGGACGCTCGGCCGCATCCCGGCGTTTTGGCATCAGTACGTTGCCCACCGGGCGTTGTTTACCCGCACGCCCATGACCGAGGACCTTGCGACCATTCGCCGGATCGCAGAGCGCATCGAGCAGCATCGCCGCGGCTCGGGCGGGCGGTCCGCCGGGGACCCGCAGGGGCAAGTTCCGGCAAGCGATCTCAAGGCTTGCGTCGAGGCTCTGTCGGTCTTGTTCTTCGAGTGCTTCGAGTGGTATGACTTCCAAGGCCAGAATGTATCGGACATGGCAAACAAGCCGTTCTCTCGGAGGCCTAGGCTTGCCGTTGAACCCGCCGACGAGTCCACGCACGACTATAGAGAAAAGATCGTGTGCGCTGCAGCCTTCCTAGACGAGCTCGAGCTCCTGCGCGATCTGCTTGAACACGATGGGTTTCTTCGCACCCCAGCCACTCGGCGGTCAGGCGCCCCCAGAAAAGCCTCCAGGTGACCCTTACTTTGTAACTCTCATTAGGGTTGTTATTGTTAGCTAACTCCCCAGCCTCTCATCCTAGGCGTATCTCGGATATCTTCCGAGATGCTCTTCTCGCCGCCGTTTGCGGAGGAAGCGTACGGACGTACTCTTACCTTCTATTCACTTGCCCTGCCTATCGTCAACATGTCGGTCCATCTCCTGCCGTCGTCGAGTGCTGTCTCCGGTGGGATCAACCGAGGATTCTCCAGCTTGAAATGAGGCGACCTATTCCCCATCTCACTGTCACCAACGGGGCCAGCACTGGCCTTGAGCTTTGGCGGTGTTTCCTAACGGAAGACTGGTGGGAGACCGGCTCGGACTTTGCGACTTTCCGCCTGTGCTACGAATACATCTTGCACCTCCCCGGCCAAGCGGGAGCCCGGCTGACCTACGATGCCTTCAATACCGAAGAGCGCACAATCCTCAGGGAGATGGGACACGCTGCAGCCGAACGTGGGGACATTGCCTTCATGGGCTACCTTCTGGAGAGGTGTGGCTTGCGGCACCCTCCCCGCGGAAGGCTGGAGTTGCCATCGCCGGGAATCCCCAGTGGGCCACCCGACACTGGCGCCCACTTCATCCACAGCGCTGCCAGACGCGGGCAGGCCGACTTCGTGCAGTGGGTGTACAACAGGGGCGCCGAGTGCCAGATCGAGGACCACTTGCGCGGCGCCGCGGAGGGAGGATCGATGCGCACCGTCGACGTGGTCCTGTCCGCCCAGTTCCGGCTGATGCGAAGTGCCGTGGGTGAAGAAGAGTGGTGTGTGCACAAGAAGAGGCTGGAGGACGCCGTGGCCGCGGCATTGATGCACTCGGTCACGCAGGAGCATGAGGCCATCACGAGGAGGTTGCTTGAGCTGGGGGGCGAACTTGGAGTTGACACGTCGCCGGCGTTCCTTCGAGCATCGTCTTTGGGGCTGGAGTCTATGGTCAACATACTGGCGAACTACTGACGGGCAATATTGCAAAGGCCTGTTTCACATTCAAGGGGCCCAAGGTTGCGGATCTTGATTCTGTGGCGGAAATTGGGACCGAAGACTGGGTTGGTCAAAGATTCGGGGTCTGCCAAGATTTTTTTTGAGGTTATGAAGCAACAGGGGGAGGAATAACAAGGGATGTATTTTGGCAGTCTGGAATGTAGCATATTTGTATGATGGCACCTTACGACTCTGCCCGAGCCATTTCACCCAATCCGGTTGGCTCGTCGTGCCCTCGTCGTACCCATACATCCAGGTCGTGAAGGTGTATGCCGCCGGGAAAAGAAGAAAGCTTTGAGCAATATCAGCTCCGTGACTGTCTGGGAAAGGGAGGAAGGGTGTTCCGGCCGCAAGGAGTGTGTACGCGCAAATGGACGTCGGAATGATGGAGCAGCCCGTGACAAGAACCCAAGAAATATAGGCCAGAATGTAGCCGGGGTCATTGCCCCAAACGCTGCCAGCCCAGAGCGCCAAGCCGGTCAGAATAGTGAAGATCGCGGGCCCGAAGCTCCTTTTGAGCAGGGATCTGGATTGCTGCTCCCCCCCGGCTGCCGCCTTGCCCGTCGTCCTGTGTCTCGTGTTGTGCTCCATGTGTTCGCTGGGGCTTCTCCTCCATCAACCCCAGTCCATTCACCCATACCATGACGACCGGGAAGCCTATGCCAAAGAGCCTGATAGCCCACCCAGCGATTGTGTCGAAGACTGTGGGATCCGGGGCGTCGTATCGCTCTGGGATCGAACCATACATGGCCAGAGACGACAGTGGTATCCCGGCAGCGAGGCATGTCGCTAGCCAAGGCCAGACCATCCGCTCTTGGGGACAGTCGGACGAAATTTCCTCAAAAAGTGGCGAGAACTCGTCCACCTTTGTTGACAAAGCCTGGTGCCCCATGTCCTGCAGGTCCCGCGAGCGGAACACAAGCATCAGCAGTTGGATCGCCATCCAGCCCAGGGGCATGAGGATGCCGCTGGCGGTGAGAGGCTCGGGCAAGGAGCTGACGCAAAGCTTGACGGTGACACTGGTGACGGAGAGCAGCGTGACCATCTGGACGGGGAACTCGCGGTGGGCAAAGACGTTGGAGCCGTGCACGCGACGCAGCAGGGCTGCCCGGTCGGAGGTTAGGCGGTCCTCGGAGATCCGGCCTGTCCTCGTGTCGGTCGGATGTGTGGGTATATCGTTTGCTGTTTGCTCTTGTCATCGGCCTGACTCAGCTTGAGCGGGCTGACGCTGCCGGCTCTCTTGTTCTGCCAGCGCGACTGTCCCTTCTCTTCCCTGTCGCGATGCCTCTCCAGCGCTGGCCCCAAGTGACAGTAGGCCGACCCTTCCCTCGCTGACTTCCGCGCCGTCATTCTCCTCAGGGAAAAGTCCGCTTGCCGCCAGCTCGCCAATGATATCCATAGCACTACAGGCGCCACGCTAGGTCTTATGGCTCTTGTCCCCTCGTATGAGCAACAGCGCAGCCGCCAGCGCATGCGTCTCGATCCGCAAGCGCGACCGCGCCTCCCTGACCAGCTTCACACGCCGGCGCCATCTCCCCCAAAAGGTGGACAGATCCCCGATCTGCGTTCGCGGTGCGACCCAGAGGCTGTCGAGGTCTAGGGTGCAATCGATGGCGAGCCCGAAAAGCAAAGGAACGATGACGCTCATAAAGCAGCCAAGAACGAGGACGGCGTCGGCCAGGCTCGCAAGCGGGTTCAGGCGCCAGGGGAGGATGCTGGGCGGACGGTAGACCAGGCTGCCGGTGGGTTGGCTGAGTAGGCACGGGGAGAGGGTGAGGAAAATACCAAAGACCTCGGCGCGCGAGACGGTGCTGCCATGACTGTCGGGTGTCGCGCCGGCCACAGGCGTGCTGCCATTTGCCGGCTGCTGGCGCGTGCCGTTCAGGGTCGCGTTGCTGTCGAGGATCGACAGCACAGGCATCGACCGGATGCTTCAAACAGTGCTGTCACAAAGGAATGGGAGTCAAAGCAAGCCTAAACAAGGCAAGCGAACCTGGTCTGGTGTTGGGAACTGAGCTGAACAATAAAAGCAGCCAGCGATTGATACCCCGCCGCTTCTCGCAGCTGAGCATGCTGTGGCGCAGCCCCCAAGGCGGATGCCAAGGCAAACTTGGATTGCCGCCCTCCTCCCAAACCACGACGGTCAGCCCATCAAAACACTGGAAGGCCCAGATTGCCCAGCAGGAACAAGACAAAATACCCAAACGTCATCATCTGGTACGTCCTCTGCATCCGCAAGTCCGCAATGAACCAGTCATCCCCCTTCTTGCGCCAGATCTCATAGTAATGACCTCCCCCGCGCATGCGGCACGCCCAAAACGTGTAGTTGCGGATCAGCTGGTCCTCGAACGCCCAGATAACCTCAACCTCGTCGGAGTCCGTCTGCGTGATCTCGGCCAGGCTGATGTTGTGGAGGGACTGCTGGTTCCGGAAGAATCTGGCGAAAAAGGCTGCGCACGATTTTGGGTTGTCGAACGCGGCATGCCTGCCCTGAAATAGTACCACGTTGCCCGAGCTATCCTGGTAGCTGTACTTGGCGTCTGGGAGGCCGAGCTCCGCGAACTTGTCCCACTGCTTGGTGTCGGCGAACCGGGCGTACTGGGCCTTCCTGTTCGTGACTATCTGGACGACATCGGGCGGCGGGATAGGCATTCTGACTTGAGCACTTGGATTGTCTTAATGGGAGAATTGATGGCAAGGCTGCACCTTGCGAGCCAACGATGATCAACGGACTTTGGGCGGGAGGAGAGCAAGTCCAAAGAAACGCGGCCTAGGACAGGAGCAGGCCAGGCCACAGACGATGGAATACAAATGCGGGGGATATGGGGGATGATGTACTAGCAAGCCCCACGGATCAATCGGTTTTTACAAGGCACCTCGTGCCATCGCCCCCATATTTCCTGATAGTGCCAAGTCATCAGCACATGAGTGTGCTCCAATCGAAGGGTCCAAAGGAGGGCAACCCGCGGGGGACCGCCCCGCCTACCCCCGCGGAACCGTACCCCCGCGAGGAACCGCCTTCGCCTATAGCATCGCAGGCCCCAGGGGTGGAAGGCCCAGTTAAGGCTGCGAGATGTTGGACAACGCGCGTCGTCTCAGTCTTTGCTCGCCATCCACAGCAGGCCAGCACGACAGGCCAGCTGCCCTTAGTACCTTGTCGTTTATGCCGGCTAGTAACGCTCCCGGATTGCCGGCGGCATGTTGCATCTGGCTCGGTATCTCGAGGTTACCATAGCAGAACGAGCGTCTATTTTAGTATTGAACCGAGAGAAATGCGGCGTCTGTCGGAGTTGGAAGTGCGCGACGTCTGGCAGGGACCGGCCGCGCGCGGCACAGCGCTAGAAAAATTACCCCTGAGCCCCTAACTCGCACCCACGTGGAATCCGCGCGAAGTCATGGCCGAGCACGCAAGAATGACAAGAGCTGCCAACCCCACCATTATCCTCCGCCTTGAACACGAACGCGACTAGAGAAAAAGAGCTTCTTCATCGGTGCAATGATAATCCGTCCGAGCCCCCGCGTTCGACGTCACCAGCTCCCCGCCTGACCTTCGAACGATTCCGCTGAGCGATAACGAGGCCTGATTCATTCCTTTTCTCCCACGAACCCGACGAAGAAAACAAGCCTCTACGATTCGCGTCTCGCCATATTATAATCCCGAATCATCAAAATGTCGATGCCCAACCCCAACACCACCACCCGCAGGGTGTTTACCCAGTACCTGGTCGACAAGCAATGCCCCGAAAATGCGGATCCCTACTACAAGAAGACGTACGACGGCCTGAAGCGCGTGCTGGATCTGCTCGCCAAGCACGAAGGCATGAGCGCCAACATGGAGCAGACATTCATGACGCCCGCGGCCGATAAAAATAAGGTGTATTTTATGTAAGCACCGCAACCCTTTCCCCCTTCTTGGTCCGCTCTCCGGGAAAACCCGCTTTAGCTGACTTGGTTTTGCCTGTTTCCCCTTTAAAGGTGGGATTTCATCGGCCGAACCTTGGGCATGATGGCTGCCGTTCCCCCGACGACCCCCAAGGCGCGCCTGGCCCAAAACTCGATGTTCCAGGATATCATAGGTCGGGCCGTGATGGCGGACGGCCTGATCCGCGACACGACGGGCAAGCTGGATAACACGAACGAGCCCGCGCACAGGGGGAGCTACAGGCGCAACGTCGAGTTCGGGCCCGAGATCATCAAGGCTCTCGACGAGGCCAACTTTGCGGGGAAGTAAATGGTTCGTGTCCATACATTAGAAAGTCGGCACAGTAATCACGCCACGGCTGCCAGGTGCTTCTAAAAACCCAGACTGTTGAGCCCATGTTTTGCTTTTAGCAGGCCGATCTAGCAAGACGGCCTCGGCGACGCCCGTCGTTGCCTGCGGTTCTCTGGAAAATAGCTGTCGCTCGTTCCAACAAGCATGCTTGAGGAAAAGACTGCCCAAGTTTGGTGTGTCCGGTCTCTGAATGTCTGCCGCCAGGTAGAAGTGATCGTTCTATAATAAGTCATGCACCCTGCTGATCGTCTGAGGAACAAATTCGGGAAAGCCTTGATGACCAAATTTGGAAGCAGAGTGCACACATGCCAGATCAACAGCAAGAGCTTAGACCTTGGATACCCTCTGTGTCACGGCCCGTGTCATTCTTATGGCAAAACACTTTTTTTGGAATAGCAAACGATGGCGGGCGCCGGGGAAATGCAAGGCTACACATCACGACAACACGGATGCTACTCCTTCGGAGCAAAGACCTTCGTCCCCTAGCCCTGCTTCGATCGACTGCTTTCCGAGAAGGGTGGTGGCCAGTAAAAATGGCGCCTTTTGACGGAGCCTCACCAAAAACACGGCGGGGCAGGCAATGTGTCTAGATCCTTCGGCGTGCTCGTGGGGCACTCAACGTCAGTAGTGCGTGCGGGGGCCGCTGGTGCAGCCGCGGATCGCGGTTGGCATTGCCAACACTAACATCGAGAACCACACCAATACACCACAAAATCTCCGCCGCGGTCCGTCTCATCGGTCACTGGTCTGAAGATAGGCCTGCTAAGGCATGTAAGCCTCTGGCGAGGGCGAGAACTCCCCCGGTTGAAATCATACGCTGGCGGCCTCACGGCATGAACAGCTCAGAGACCTATACGAGCTTTGCAGTCCGCGCAAGGGACTGGTGTCGCGCGGGACGGTGGCGGTCTAGAACGGGCGCGGCACAGCAGTCTGCCCCACAAAGGCTTGAGGCTCTACGTAGGGATCTCGGCCGATTCTTTGCGGAACGGCCGGTAAACCAGCCGAGGGGTGAACGGCACAGGGGCCAACCCACAAGTATCAGCGCTAGGAAAGGACTTTGCATGTGTGCTTGAGCCAATCATTTCTCGGGGGGCCGTTAGCTGACAGCGGACAGCGGCGCAGCGGCTGCCCCCCGCCACCAACACCGCGGCGAGACAGCCGACCGCAGGTGGACACCGGTTAGCGCGCAACCTTTAACGAGCACCCGATCTTTCCGTGACGCAACGCGGGGTCTAATATTGAGTGTGTTGTGGAAATTGCTAGGGGGGAATCAGGACTCCTGATTAAGCAGGTCGTAATTAGCCGTCATCCCAGGTGTGTTCATGGGCCGCATCATGACTTTGGTTCACCTCGTACGGATGTCCAATCCAGGCATAGAGTACCCCTAGCACCGGCCGGAGCCTGTGTAAGGCGGGTAAGGGGGTCATAAGACGAGCGTAGGGAGTCGTATTGAGGGAAAGGCATACAACAATAAAATAAGGGTCAAGACCTCCACGGAGCACGACCTACTACTTCACAGAGGGGGTAGAGCCAAGCGAGGTACGGCGATGTTCGACCAGCCAGCTTTCGTGAACCCCCATGTTATGCTCAGATCCCAAGGCTTGATCAAAATCGCCGGATGATCCGGTACTCGGCCTCTGAGCCCAACAGATCAGATCCGTTCAGGGGCAAAAGATGAGCTAAGCGTCATTGTGGGCATGACCACAGGCCCTCTGCACGTTCCGTATATTATTGAGTCTGGCCCTGCGAGGCCAGCCATTCTGCGCCATTTGACGTCAATATTGACTGCTGTGCCACTATTCGTGTTACTTGTCCTGTTACTTCGTCTCGTCTTGGCAACGCAGAGGCTCGGTGAATGAAGCGATTGCCGTCAAAGATCTGCAGTGGCATGACGAAGATGGGCTCCCAGTAGCAGCTGGACGGAAGGCGGTAAAAGGATGAGAAGTGAAAAGCATGACCAATCACAAGTCCGAAAACATACAAGCCTCCACCACTCGCGTCAATGACAGCGCCCCGCGCCGTGCAAGTGAAAAAAAAAAAAAAAAAAAAATTTAAAAAATTGCAGGGATGAGTAATGGCACGACTGGAGGCCTTGCTTGCGGCTCGTAGGAGAGCCACTTGGCGAATACAGCAACAAATGCTTAGCTTCGGCAGCGAATTCTTAGCCCGGGGTGTGGGTGGTCAGCGTGATGTTGTAATTATGCAAGTCGCTGGGATCAGGCAGCATCAGCACTGGTAGCTGAAATGCACTTTGGGTCTGTAATGGAACATTGAAAGAGGAATAGCCAATCCGTAAAAGGCAGGTAAGGACAAACGTGGACAACCGACAACTGTGATTTGAGGATCAAGTACGAGTCACGGCGACAGTATGATCAATAAATAATTATCGCCAACAGGCTGGTTGGGTACAACTTGAGAGGTGACATGAGAACTCCCAATGTATTCAACGTTGATTCGCAAGAGATTTCTAAGCGGAAGGGCTGAGAAAGGCTCGTGAATGGTGATGTACTGAGCAATTCCTGGAAAAGTACCACAGGCAAGTGCGGGAGAAAGTGTCAAGGAGGTCTTGAGGTACATGCACAGAAGAGTACATGGTGAAGAAAATTACGGTTGGGGGCTCGACCCAGGTACAAAATGGAGAATCTAAAGGGGTCGGTACCGAGCATGTGCTTACTACACTATGTGGTCTAGAGACTGTTGCCAAGGGTTTGTTGGTTGTAGACGGAACCTCACGTTGTCGGTGCAACGCGGTCGGGAGAGAAAATTTTAGGCACGTCAGGCCGGAACTGGTAAGCTCACGCGGTTCAAGCAGGCAGGCCTAGGAGACCGCGAAGGATATATAAGGCCCTGTTGAAGCCCTGATTCCCAACTGGGGATTTCCGAGATCAGCAGCCAGCAGCGCCAACATCACTCAACTGCCTCAACTCCCCTACCTTGATCCCCTCACACTTTCAGTTACCCACCCAAGCATCAAACATGCACTTCTTCACCGCCGTCGTTGCCGCCCTCGGCTTTGCCGGGACCTCCCTGGCCGTCCCCTCCCTGGTGGTCCGCGACGAGCCCTCGGCCGTCGTCGACGACGTCGTCCAGGCGCCCCTCCCGACCGTCCTTCTCAGCAAGCTTCTGGACGGCACCGCCCGGGTTCCTGGCGGCTCTCTCCCCGTCGTCAGCAACGAGACCTCCGCCAACACGCTCGCCGCTCGCAACTCGTGGCACATGACCACCTACTTCGCCACCTCGTGCCAGGGCAACGCGCTCGGCTGGACCACTGGCGACGGCAACTGGTGTATCCTCAACGACGGCACCGACTGGCACTCGCTCCGTGTCGACAACTTTGGCGGCTGCGCGAGTACGTCCTTGTCCCGAACCTCACCTGCTTTGTTATCACCCCCCTTCTCTGTCCCCTTTTTACCGCTGCGCAAATTGTACGATATTTGCTTTGAGAAGTCGCTAATCTCGCTGTTCCTCTTTTCGCCTTCAACAGCCAAGTACTTCTCCGGCCGCGGCTGCAGTGGCGGCGTCCAGGTCACCAACAGCGGCTGCTGGGGCTTCTCCCAGGCCGAGCCCATCCGCGCTTTCGAGGTTCGCTGCCCTGGCCGGAAGTAAAAAGTGATGCAATAAGAGGAGCACCCATACTGCACAGTCATCTGAAAGTGTAGGGGCAGGGGTTGTAATGGTGGTTTGCAAAATATGCCAGCAGTTGCGTTGCGCTGCCTGCAAACACGAACGGAAGTGTGTTCCTTTCAAGTCACTCGTTTAAATAAGAACTAGGCCTAGCTTTATTCCGTTCTCTCCCCATTCTTCTTTCAAATCGCCTATGTGTTCCTTGAAATCCGCCCTACCCGTGATATTGCTGCCATCCATTAAGCAACTTTGCCTCCTTGCACATCTAGGCAAGCTCCCAGTTCCGATCTTTGCTATCTTTGGTATTAACGACAAGCGTTAAGGCTACACACAGTAATTAATTAGTTCGAATTTGGGTCCATTGGACATCTGGGTGTACTCATAATTACATATAATTAATTACCCAGGGTAAAAAGTCGACGCTCCGGAACTAAATGCTATATACCCGTCATCAAGTATCTGTTCCGGAGGGAGCAAGTGTTGTTGTTATGGACAGGGCAGACCGAGTCGATGAGGCATTGACACTTTTTTTGGTAGGGGGCGGATGGTCGGTTCTACGACCTACCCCACGCCACAGCGCAGACCAAGTGACATAGATAGATTGGGACCCAATCGACCTTGCGGTCCCGATACAGGGAGAGATCATCCTCTTATTAAACCCCCTTTGAGCTTTTACTTATCTACTTGATCGGTCCCTGGCGCTGCCGGGCCTTTTCAAGTGGTAATTAGCAACTCTTCGTTACGAACCAAACCTTGGCCTACCTGAACTTTGTTCACGCCTGAGCTCTTTCTGCCCCATATTTTAGGCAGGGATATTTAGCACATGCCGGTCGCCACCGCTTGACTTTTTCTCTGTCTGTGCGTCTTTGAAGCTGGGACTTCCCAGACACCATCACGACGCAACTTGCAGCCTACCTACTACGCAGACGCCACAAAGGCCTAAGCTCAGCATGCAGTTCATGAAACTGCCAGCCGAAATCTGTGCAATGATATGGTCAATGAGCATTGATCATTCTCTTCTCACCACAGGCCGGACATACCTCTTCGACGCTGACGACTTTCCCCACATTATGCGGCCTGGAACCTTCACCGACCGTGATGGCGAAGCGGCCTCGTCGCGCAGGCCAACCATCCATCTCCCTCTGCCCGCCGCCAGCCATGTGTGCCGTGAGGCCCGCGCCGAGGTGGCCCGGCACTTCACATTCGAGGCCGTCAAGCTGCGCCCTCTGGGACCGAGCGGCTGGCCACGCAAGGTCAATGTCCCCACGCGGCCCTACAACCCCGCGGTCGACACCATGTTTGTGAGCATCGCAGACCTGAGCGGATTCGTCCGGGCCGCGCACAAGGCAGACGCACAGGAGGACAAGTATTTCGAAACGCTCCAATACCTGGCCATGACGCCACTGGCCGTCCTGAATGAATTCCAAGAGTACAGGCCGGCCAAGGGGTTGGCCAAGCTGAGCGGCCTTCGAAGGCTCCACTTCGTCGTCGACGATGAGTGGATCGACAACAACACCGAGCAAGGCGCCGCCGACAGCGAGGGGCAAGACGAGCAGACAGCAGACGATGGCTACGAGGTCATCGATGAGCTTATGTACGGCGAGTTCGATGACTGCGTCGGCCGGAAGCTGGACGGCGGCGAGTTCGCGGTTGGAGGACTCCGATAGCCGGACCCCCGGGCAATTATATTCCTCGGCAACGCTTTGGAGCTGTTCTGGTCCGACCTGATGGAAAATGAGCACCTAATCGACCCGCGCACAAACAATGAGCGATTTGAGGCAGGCGTCAGCACGCTAATACGACTGGGGTAACCCCTCCAGGCTACCGAACGCTGCATAGCGCAGCTAGCAAGTGGCTGGCCGGATTCCAGGCCAGGTGTCGAATGGAGGAAGGCTCGCTGGGGGAGCCAGGCCGTACAGCGGTACAGTCAGGGATCTGAGATTAGGCACATCTGGTATTTTGTTCAGAAGGCACCGTTGCTTCTGGCTTTTAAAAGTACCCAGCAGCCTGGGATCCATACTGGACATTCTACCAAGGTTCAGGTACCGCTGTCAGAGTTGTAGTTGCTGCCCTTTTATATCCAGGGCGAGATCGATCTGAAAGCTCTCGTCTCGGAGGTCGCTGGGCCATATATATCACTTCAAAAGGCTCGATTGCTATACTACTACCCAAACTACAAAGAAGGGCTTCCCCGACTTTCTCTCGCTAGGCGTTCGTCCCATAAGGACTTTGCGATTTGCCGGAGCTGAAAGCAAGTCGTTATCCTGCGCAGCTAGGCCCCGGTGAAAAGGACGGGGCAGCAGCCAGTTCCGCTTTGTCTCGGTGATCGGCCTACATCGCACGCAGCTGAGGCCATCGACGAGCTCATGGAGGGAGAGTTCGACGACCGCGTCAGCCGGAAGCTGGCCGCCGGGAACTTCGCGGTTTGAAGGCTCCTAGATCCGGACCTCCGGGGGGAGTCGTTCCTGGACGGTGCGTTCGGCCTTTTTTGGTCTGATTTGGCCCATGACCGGCGTCCTATCGACGGGTCCGTAGGCGAGCTTCGTTTTGAAATGGGTGTGTGCACAGCAGTCGCATTGGAGTAGCATCCCAACGTCCGCCGGGCCCTTTATGGCTCACCAGCTACTTTTTATATGCTGGCAATCTTTCGGGATCGTGGATTGGAAAGGGGTCACCAGTCCCCTAATTCCCAGGCAACAGCAGGCATACCCTTGAGGTCGCAGTCAACGAACCTGGATGCCCACGGATTCTGACTAAATCTTCCCAGCTGGGTTCATGGCCTTCGTTTTGGCCTTGAAGGCTCTCCCTAGCCTCCGATTCTGGTTTTTCTTTTTCGTCTTGGGCACGTCTTCTTTCACTCCACTCCTTCTGGCTCTGTTTCTCTCAAGTTTCCTCTCTCTCTTCTTCTTTCTCCTGTTGGGCGGTACTTATTCAAGTGGTTGGGGCATATTTCTAAACGCCGAGTTGCTTTTAGGAGTTTGGTCTGTCGGTTGGTCGCTGTCCCCAGGACTGGGAATGGGGTATGAGCTACCACGGAGAGGATATTTCTAAATTTTCCTTTCTAGCCACTGGTTTCCTGATGGCTTTGCGGCTAGTATAAGTGCGGAGAAGGTTGATGTTCTGTTCAGGAAAATCCATGTGAGAACGACAACTATCGGGCAGTAGTCAGTTCCGCGCTTCCTCGCTCATCTTCCTACCTCGCCGGACGCTGCTTGGAAAGAGGGATCGTTCCGCTAGATGTCAAACGCCTCAAGCAATTGTTTAAGAATCATGATTGCTAATGCAATTATGAGATTGTTTCCCTCTTTCGTTCTTTCCAAGGGCACGCCGGAGATACCGAAGGAACACCGAGGGGATCTGGCAGGATCATGCGGCTCAAATTAATGCCTTTTGTTCATTGAGTTACTTATTCGCCGTTTTAAAGATATCCGATTTGACTTTGTGATCCCGATGTAGTGGCTGATATTGGCAAAAGATAAGGATGCATCACGGACTTTCTTCTTCAACCTAGCTGTCAATGTTCTTTGTACCAGCCCGGGATGGAAGCGACGTGAATAATCGTGCTGCTAGACGGGCCGTCATGTTAAAATACAAAGTTGCTGAAGGGCAAAACAGCAGTCTTCCCGGCCCTCCGAAACCACCGTATCGTAACAAAGAAGTGGGACCAAATCAGGATTCCCGGCCAAGACCGTGTCGTCAAAGTGACAAGACTCGTCTAGAGGGAAAGGGCAGGCGCAGACCTAGATGGCCTCGCTCCTCTCCGCCGCCTCGTTTGCCTCCTCGGCCTCCCTGCGCTGCTTCCTGACTCTAGCAAAATCCTTGACGCAGAGCCTGCAGAGAGTCGCGGCGCAATAGGGGCACAGGAAGGCCACGATGCCGCGCTTGACGCCACAGCAGCTGCACTTGACCTTCCTCCTCTCCATAGTCTTGGTGCAGTGCTCCGAGTGCATGCACATCTCCCGCTTCTGCTCGTCGGTGACGGTCCCGGTGTGGGCCCAGACTCGCGTCTGGAAGGCCTCCTCCTCGGCCTTGCGGCGCTCCTTGTCCTCGGCTGCGGCCTTAGCCGCTGCCTCCTTGGCCGCGCGGCGTGCCTCTTCCTCGGCGGCTTTCTTGGCCTCGGCCTCTTCTCGGGCCTCGTGGCGTGCCTTGTCCTCGGCAGCCTTCTTGGCCCTTGATTGGGCCCTGAAGTGGTATTCGTCCTCAAGATCGTCTCCAGCGTCGTCACCGTCCTCGCTCCACGCGCTCTCTCCGGACTCGCGATACTGGCGGAAACGAGCTTCGAAAAAGTTGGTCCAGGCCCAGTCCCAGCTGGGCGGCGCTGTCTGCCCCATGTACCGGGCGTCCTGGGTCCTGGCGTCGTAGTCGCGACGCCTGGTCTGGTCCATGAGGACCTCGGCCGCTTCGTTCACCTACAAATGAGGTTAGCAAGTTGCGGCATCAGTCTAGGGAGTGAGACCTGGACTGGACTGATGATGGTCGCATACCCGCTGGAACTTTGCAGTGGCCTCGTCACAGTTTCCCTGGTTCTTGTCGGGGTGGCACCGGAGGGCGAGGCGGCGGTAGGCGGCCTTGATCTCCTCGGCCGACGCCGAGCGGTCGACGCCCAGCTCGGAGTAGTAGTTGAAGGTGGGCTCGGAAGGCATTGTGGCGGCTATGGTTCAGGAAGACGAGATGGGTTGTGGTGTCTGCGGTCTGGAGAGAAAAGGTTGCTACGAAGAGGGAAAGACGACAGGACTGAGAATTTGAGGGCCAAAGCTGGCCTGTGCTTTGTAGTTCCGTAGCTCTAGGGCTTTTGGAAACCACAGAAGGTACGGCTGTCAAGGCTTGGTGAGAAAAGAGTGATTTATAACGGGTTGTCAAAGATTTGACCACCCCAATGAAGATAGGTGAGGGTGGATCCCATGCAACTCAAAACTAAAGCCCCGTTTCCGACGTTGTTTCCCAATACTACTGAGATTCAAGCCTTCCTTGTCATCCAAATAAAACGAACAAATGATTGGCCAGTTACCAGGGCGTTGCTGTGGAAAGACCTTCCGGCTCTGCACAGGACAATGCATAAAGCATTTTCTTTTCCATTCTATCTAACGAAGATCAGCTTCGATGACCTTCTCTTTTTGGGGATAAAGAGAGGACAGCCGAGCAGTGGTCAAGATAGAACAAAGGACCAACGGGGTGGGATGTAGTCGCTTTAATCTTCGTGACAACGGTGGCGGCTGGGGTCTGGTGGACGTTTGCCCCGCACGTGCTGTCAAACACACTCTAAGCCTGGCCAAGCGCCTCCTCTTGAAGAGGGCGGCACCGCTTTGCACAACCGGAACCAAGCGAGGACCAGACGGCCGGCGCCGAGAGGACCATTAACCGAACAGCTGGAGAGCACTCGCAATCTACGTCTTGCGGAGCAGGCTTGCCGAGACGGGAAACCTGCGGATGCAGGCCCCTTGCATGTCCCCCACGCACCGCGGCAGATTGCCTGCATCCTCCACCTTGATTTGTGTCGCATCCACTCTCGGCTTGCGCTGCCGCCATTGGCCAGCAACGGCATTAAACGGCACCAGCTAAGAGCGACGACATCATTACGCCCGTTCCAGACGATGATCCGACCCAAACAACCACCGCTGCCAGCCCTACTCTCAAAGGAGGGGGGATTTCCCTCCCCTTCTTTTCGTTTCTCGCCAGATGCCGCCCCCGTCCATCTCTTCACTCTCCGTTGGTCTCAACCGCGAAGGCCGGAGCCGCGACAGAGGAAATGCGCCTGCTCTGTTTGCTCGTCCTAGTCAGGGCGTTTGTGGCTGCTCAGACATGCACCACAGACGGCTGTTTGCGCGGTGAGTCCCGAACGGAGCCAGATGATCGAAGAGCATGACTGACCACCCTTTGTCAACTTTCCAGCGCTGCAGGATTTCGATCCGACAGGGAGAAACGGCACCGCCGACTGCGTCTCCGCCTTGCAAACGACATCGACCCCTGAAGCAAGCACCGTATTCCACACTCTGAGCGTCACCCGCACGTCAACGACAACAAGGAACACCACCCTGACGTCAGCCCCTTCCACAAGCCCGACAGCCTCAAACCGCCGCATCAGAAGCCCCTATGCTGTCGGCGAGCCCTGGGAGCGGTGGTTGGCGGGACGCGAGGCTCTCGCGCAGCTTGCCGATCGCTCGCCGGACTCCGCGTCGCTGGCATATCCGGGCGACGCTCCAAGCTATGCTTCAGAGTGCGGATCGCCGGCCTCCTACGTCTCGGCGTGCTCCTGTCTCGGCGTCACCCCCGCCGTAGTGACCGCACGCACCCCTCTCACCACGTCTACGGTCTTTGTGACGGCTTTCACCACGTCTACGTCAATCCGAACTAGGTATGCCGACTCGACCGCGTGGAGGAATGCAACGCGGTCTGCCCTGTTCCCCAACTGCACCAGAGCGGGCGAGTCCACATCTCTATGCGCAAATTCCATATCCTCTACGGACTCGGGACGCACAGAAGACGCGACGCCAACGCCTGGGACCCCATCCAGCAGACACGGCAGCAGGCGCAGCAGCGGCCGCGTCACAGCTGCGTCCTCCATTGAGAAGTTCAGGTCAGCCGGCGTTGCGGCAGGGGCGCCGTTCGCGGACACCACTAGCCTTGCGTCTCTCAACCCGACCCTCAGTAGATCCCTGAACGGGAGCAGCACGAGCACCCGTACTAGAAGATACGTCAACACCACCGTGTCCTCGACAGATGGCATCTCGACAAGAGCCTCGCCTAGGCCGACAGGCTGGTCCGCCTCCCCAACATCACCGCTGTCGCATCCGCACCATTCGCAAACACCACCTCCACTCCCTTCGCGAACTCCACCGCCGGCCGATTCCTCAACAGCACCATGACAGCCACGGCTACGCTGATGAACACGACAGCGGCGCCGTTCCTGAACACAACCACACCCCGCTTCCGCAACGGCATGACGGCGGTCCGCTTCTGGAACACGACCGCGCCCGCCATCAACGCCACGACCGCGCGGTCCTGGAACACGACGACTCCCCGGTTCAACACCTCCACCCCGACTGCCACGCCCTCCTCCACGGCGACCATCGACCGGACGTGCGGCGAGACGGCCGCCGCCTTCGGCATCACCGCGTCGCAGCCCAGCGGCTTCGTCGACGGCTGGCGCCTGCGGCAGTCCGGGAGCTCCATCGTACTCGTCGCCGAGGCCTCGCGCTCCTCGCTCTTCTCCGTCGGCGCGTCCGGCCGCCTGTGCGCCGTCGGCCGCGAGGGACCCCTGGGCAACGCCGTCGTGGCTATAGTCGAGACGCGGCGCGGCCGGCCGGGCGATGCCAGCCCGCTGTGGTTCATCGACGGCGGGCTGGTAGCCAGCCTCACAGACCTAGGGTACGCGGAGCTCAGGTGCGACGAGCCGGGGTCGTCTAGGAGATCGTTGGTGTGCGCGCGGGAGAGCATGTGGAACTGGATGGGATGCGGGCTGCAGGTCACCATCTCGAGCGGCTCGGAGGCGGAGTACGAGGGCATCGAGTGCAAGGGCGTCGAGCTGCTTGTGTCGGGGGGTAATGGGACTAGAGATGGCGGCGGTGGTGAAAACGGCACTGCTGCTAGGATGCCTGCGGGGTCATCGAGGGCCTCGCTGGGCACCGGTGGCACTTCAACAAGGGGTCTCGTAGCCCCAACAAGCCCGAACTTTGCAGATGTTAGGCGGCGGCATGGCTGGGGATTTCTTTTGGGGCCCTTCTTCGGCCTGGGAAGCGAAGACGGGGATTTATGAACAAGACAGTCCTGAGCTGGATAGGTACATTCTTACTTCGCAAAATTGAAACCTGTTCTTTCCGACCTCTGCTTATCTGTTTTCCACATCCTCCACACCGCTATCCTCAATCTTTATGTTGAGAATACCCATACCACCACTCCATCAAAGCGCTCCATGGAGTCCAAGTCGACGACGTCTCCTGTCCCTCACCAGTCGCTTTCCAGGTGGGCTTCTCTGGGCCCTTCACAGTAGCTTTCTCGGTGGGCTTCTCGTGCCCCTCGCCGGTCGCTTGCCGGGTGGGCGTCGCCGGGCCCTCCCCCTCCTCCCCAGCGGCACTCGCCTGAGCCGTTGCCTCCCCGAGCTCCTTGAAGTACACGGCCGCTTGTTTGGCGACATGTAACCAGAACAAGATACCCTCAAACCAAGAGCGTCGCCCAGGCCAAATGCGTTCTCGGGGACGCTTGTTCTCGTCCGCGAAGACCCATCGCTTCTCTTGCTCACTCTTGCTCTCCTTCGGGTCCCTACCGCCCTCCTTGGCTTCACCCTCACTTTCCGGGGCGGGGCCCTGGCTGGTAGAAGGCCTTGCCCGAGCCTCCTCATCTGGCACATCTTCGACAGATGCCTGGAACTTGCGGTCCGCGACGACAGGCTCGACGACGGGCTCCAACACGACAGGCTCGGTGGCGATGGACTCCAACGCGACAGGCTCGGTGGCGATGGGCTCGACGGCGACGGCCTCATCAACGAGCGGCTTCACAATGACCCGTCCGGCCTCGATGGAGAGCTTGAAGCTCGACGGGTCGCTCGTTAGCGCCTTGGCCGCCTGGGTTTCGCGACTGTTGGTTCCCTCGGCCATCTCGCGCATCAGCTGCAGCTTGGCCGTCGTCGGCTTGGCGTATCGGCGATGGATCAGGTTGTGGATCTCCTTGGCCCTCCTTTCTCTCCCTTCTGGCACTGAGGATGTTTGGGAACGATTCGGAATCGACGTGGCCTCCGGGGAGACCATGATGGTAGAAGATGCCGCCTTCGTAGCGTTCCGTCGGGTGGGTCGGGTTGGTGATTTCGGCAATGGCGCTGTCGCTCACCAGGCTTTGAATGCTGCAAAGCCTGTCTTCGAAGCCATCCTCGTTGAGCGTATCCCATTTCGTCGTGATGATCGTGATGGCCTTGTAGAATTCCGGGCCGCAGAAGCACTTGACCCATTGAATGGTCCTTAAATCGCTGTCCCTCATGCGCGTTTCGCTGCCGCCATAAACGAAAAGGACGCCAGCAACGGTGACGAAGGGACCTAGTGCATCAACGCAGCTAATGATGTCGTCGAAGTTGTCTAGGCTCTCGATGTCGGCCGCCCCGAAGCCCGCGGTGTCAATGAAGAGATACTGTTCACCCTCGACGACAGCTGGGCAAACCTGGTAGTTGAGGGTGCCTGTCAAGGAAATTAGCAGCTACATGCTAGCTTGGATGATACTAATTAATTCAAGATGACATACCCGATCGGATAGTAGCCCCGACTTTCAGGTCTAGGCCGGTGACTTCCCTGAGAAGCGAGGACTTGCCCGTCCCCGTTTGGCCGACAACAAAGATGAGCTTCGTTCCCTTGAGGCTAGGAAGAATTTAGCTTATCCGCGTAGCTTGCGCCATAGTATGCGCAGGGTCTGCTTGTTGACTTACTGCTTCTTGATAAAGCCGATGGCTGCCTCAGAAGCAGCGCCCTTGGCGCTTGTGATGAGCTTCGTCAGCCGGGAGGTGCTCCAGGAGACCCAGCCCTTTGGCCGATCGCCGGAATCTCCGTAGGCAAGATCGCCATCGTTGTCGTCTTCCTTCGAGTTCTGAGCGACGGGCTCTGCCTGGGTATCCTCGTCGGAGGCATGCCCCTCCTTGGAACTCGAAGTAGAATCTGAGGAGCCACCAGCGGCACCAGCCTCGGCGTCGCGGGATTCGGGGAGGAGAGCCTGGTCGATGGTTATCTTCATGCCTCTGGAGTGCGGGATTGCGATACTCTGGGAGAAGATAGGTCCTTTTGGGCCAGCAAAGAAGGTCGATCTGCTGGCATGTGGGAGCATGGCGAGGACGAAGAGGAATGATTGAAAATAGAAATGGGAAGTGGCCTCATATTTATGCCCGAACCGCGGAAAGCGTTATGTGTCGGGCTCCATGAGGGATGAGACACTACCTGATCTTTGGCTGTGCAGATTCAATATTATTGGCTGATTTCGCGAGTCTTTTGCGCACTTTTGCTCGAGAATCGCAGACCCTGGCGAATGGACTGGCCTGTTGCCTCCAAAACTTGATCTACTAACCAATCGAATAGCACATTCATAAGCAGGCTCCCGGTGGCCGATGCAGCCAAGGGAGCAATGAGGCCGCTGTTATCGAGCTGCGTTGAAGTGCCAAATACGAGTCAACGACCTTATTGGCCAAAACAGTGCGCACTTCCGCGATAGACCAGTGCAACCAACCGTGAGTGCAGCAATAGGTAGCTCCCTGCCATCCATTCTCTTGGGTGAAGGCTGTCTAGCACAGTATGATGCCGAGACTCGAGTAGAACTGGTGGCAGGGCGGGGCACGTGCGTCAGGCATCCAAAGTCCCCCGCATCGATACCCAAGTCCAGCCGCGAATAAAGCTGTCGTAGCTTTGTGTTAGATCCCCCCGCGTATGGCTGTACCATCCCAGGTACAGGTACCACATATGGATCACAACTGTCTGGCTTCTGGCTCCACAGGCATCTGGCGTTCCTCCGGAGCACATACCTGCGCAAGAAGTCCGAACACCATAGGCACGGAAGCAATCCGGTTCCCAGGGGATTGGGCGCGAAAGGCATACATGCAGGAATAATGGCCCCTCACCGTCATACCCGAGAAAGAGACAATGTTACCTCTGAAGGGCCGAGATCTGCCGGGGTCCGCAGGCGCCCTCAGATGAGAACGAGGCATACGGTGCAGGAGACGAAGAGGTTGCCTTGGGCTAGAGCAGAACATTCCAGATCCCATGCCAAAGTAACAATTGCGCGGTGGGAAGGAGAGCGAGAAAGGATTCACGCATTAAGTCAAGACCCCTACTTTGCGCCACCCCGATTCCCATACTAAATCGCCAAAACGCACCGTTTTCAATCCGCAATAGCAAATCCAAATAAAATCGCACAAATGCAATCCCAAAACCAATCGAAAGCCGTTTTTTAACGCTTTTCAAAAATATTAATTTTGGATTTCTTAGGTAACGTGGTTCATCACCGAGTGGCGCACCCTCACCGAGTGGCGCACTTCAAATCCCATACTAAATGCCGTTTTTAACTGCTAGTTAAATCGATCAATTTAACATAAAATTCCGTAAAAATTTAATATGTTATATTTAACTATATAACCGATTTTATAATGAATTAGTGATATTTTTACCATTACTCCTTTAGGGTTAGTTTGTAGCACTGTGTATTTGCACTGTGTAAATATGCAAACTAACCCTAAAGGAGTAATGGTAAAAATATCACTAATTCATTATAAAATCGGTTATATAGTTAAATATAACATATTAAATTTTTACGGAATTTTATGTTAAATTGATCGATTTAACTAGCAGTTAAAAACGGCATTTAGTATGGGATTTGAAGTGCGCCACTCGGTGAGGGTGCGCCACTCGGTGATGAACCACGTTACTGATGAATCCGGAAATTTAAATTTAAAAACAAAGGTCCAAAATACATACTAATTTTACGACATTACACAGTTAACGTGGTTCACAAGCGAGTGGATCAAACAAGCGAGTGGATCAGTTGAAAAATACATATTAAATAGCCTTTCTTTTCAATTAAATAACTCGCTCAATTTACAGCTAAATTTAACCAAATTTTAAATATGTATATTCAACTATATAGAGATTATAATTTGATTTTTCCGCATTTTTATTATTACTGCTTTAAGGTTAGCTTGCAACACTGTATAATATACTGTGCTAAATGCGCAACTAACCCTAAAGCAGTAATAATAAAAATGCGGAAAAATCATATTATAATCTTTATATGGTTGCATATACGTATTTAAAATTTGGTTAAATTTAGCTGTAAATTGAGCGAGTTATTTAATTGAGAAGAAAAGCCATTTAATATGTATTTTTCAACTGATCCACTCGCTTGTTTGATCCACTCGCTTGTGAACCACGTTAAATAAATCTTCAAATTTATATCCGATTAGGCTTTGGTGTTTTATATAATATGGAGTTTAGAAAGGACTTTTTAAAAGTAAAACCGTATATTTTAACCTATTTTTTTCTATTTAATTAAAAAATATTTTATATTTTACTAACAAACTTTTTATATGGGAAAAACTTTTAACTTTTTTATTTAAATAAAAAAAATAGTTATAAATGTAACAGACTGTAGCCCCCTAAGGGAAAGGGTCACGCCTGTAGGGAAAGGGGATCTCAGAGGTTCAGCGGTTTATCAGTGCGAGGCTTGACAAGTGTATAATGATGAGAAACAGAAAACGATTGCTTGCCCTCCAAACCCCCTTTACAGGAGGTCCTTCGGGCCCTTCTTATACACAGTCCTTCGGCTGCCGTCGGCCTGCCGTCGGCATGCCTTCTTCCCCGCGGCGCCCGTACGGGTCTGGATATGCTCCGTCCCGAATCAACGCTTCGGGGTTTAGATGTGTCATGTAGGGATCCCTCTGTACCAGCGTGTCACAACCCCTTGGATCTGACTCTCCTAAAACAGCACGTCGCATGCGCCACCCTATTGGCTGGCGGATATCATGCTCGCGGTCGCGTTGGGTTGGCGGGTGCTAATCGCCAAAGCCGTTGGCGGGCGAGGGCGTGAGCGTGGCTGGCTGATATCGCGCCCGCGGGCGCGTTGGGTCGGCGGGTGTTACAATAAATATACGGTTTTACGTAAAGGAAAGCCCTTTTAAAACTTTATATTAATGTAAATACCCGGGTTTCATTCAATCCAAATTTAAAGATTTATTTTACTTTATATTTTCGTAAAATTAGTATATATTTTGCACCTTCAACTTTAAGCCGGAATCCCTAGCCCTATAAGGCTTTTAAAAATACAAACTTGCCTTGTTACAAAGCCTTTAAAAAAACGCTTTCGATTGGTTTTGGGTTTGCATTTGTGCGATTTTATTTCGATTTGCTATTGCGGATTGAAAACGGTACGTTTTGGCGATTTAGTATGGGAATCGGGGTGGCCGGAAGTGGGGGGTGGCGCAAAGTAGGGGTCTTGACTTATATACTCAAGACCAATTTTCTTTGCGGGCGGTAACAGATGTGATGCGGCGCATATACCAGTTTGGCCAGCGGTGAGTCATGTTCCCGTTGCTAAACAGACGGCTTAACCCTTGTTTACTAACAAATTTGTAACAGGAGCAAATCTGCTTATGATAAGAAGATCAAATCCTGGGGCTGGAAGAAGAGTTCCGGGTCAAGGCAGGGCTCCGCCCAAGCCAGCCCCCGACAGGATCACCGGTGACATTGTGTCCAGATACGGCTTTGGGCTCGTGGTTGATTCGGTTCCTCGACCCCTGACGCCACATCAGCACGTCAACCACCATAGGATAATCTGGAGTGTCGAGCATTATTTGTACGGCATATTCGACCTGAGCCATGGGTGGTCTGTCGATGTCGCCGGCTTTGTTGCGCTCGGCGGATCCCCAGATAGGTCCCAAACGTGGCAGACTCTGTCGGACCAGTGCTATACGGCATCGGTTCTCGGGCAGTTGGGGCTCACCGGCAGCGCAGGTCTGGCAATGGAGCGTATCCTAGATGAACTCCGGCCTCCAGAGCTGTATCAAAGCCCAGCGACAATTGTGAAGCTTTGGCGCATTTGAATATGATCCACGGACTCAATTCCAGTTACGGGCCCTACCAAGAGTTTTACCGGCGATCAAAGGGGCAGTCGAGGCACGCCTTGGCCTAGAGCACCCCCTCTTTCATCTAATCATGTCACTAGGCCAGATCCCGGCTAACGAGCTCCGAGGCACGCTGCGGACCGGGACCTTCAAGGCCATTAAAGAACTTCGACTGCTGATCGGGAGGGGAACGTGATCACTCTCCAGATGCGGTCAACGTACTGCAAGTTTTGGCCTCCCCCGGCTGTCGACAAGGAGCTGTTCAGACAGAAACTCCACATTTTGCTGGATAAGATGGAGGCTACGCGGGGGCTCTCGGACGAGGCGAGGGTGGCCGTCGTGTACCACTTCGCCTACGGCGTCTACTACATCTGCGAGACTAAGGACCGCGTGCGGTGGCTCTGGAAGCTCCGCGAAATGGCCGTGGCGCTCCCCTGTATGCCTGGCAAGACTCCGAAACGGGCTCCGGGCACACTTGCCTTCAGTTTCGCGTCGAAGCTGCTCGCTTGTGCTCATCGGGACTTGGCAGAACTAGCGCAGCGGGAGATATGACGTTGAGAGACGACGAGCGAGGCAAATGCTGGGCCGAGATGGGGGCGCTATATGCCTTCTTGAGAAGGGCGACATTGAGTGCCGAGTAAGGGCGTCTCGGCCAGCAGATCAGCTCTCCCGGTGGCTTGGGGAATGGGGACTGGCGGTATAGAATCTGACGTGGAAATTCCGCACCGTGGATATTGAGGCTAGAATTGACTAGCCAGTCCCAGCGGCGGACGGCTGAAGTGGTATTGCAGGAGAGGGTAGAGACAATCAATAAAAACGGGTAGAATAATTCTTTGATTCGCCAACGTGAAGCATTACGAAAACACAGAGGCGAGAATGGGAAGGAAATGTAAGAGCGGTTTCCCCCAGGCTGGGCCAGCCTCGCTGACAAACGCGCGCACACCACATTACTCACCCAGGCAGTAGCCAAGGCTGTGAAACGGCAGCAAGCGAATATTATCCCGCCTGGGCACATGCCTATGCTGCCGTTCTCCCGTTGGCCAAGGCCAGAGGGCCGAGGGCCGCCTTGGCTCTCTACAGGGGGCCGCCGAACAGCTCCAGCGGGGAGTATGAAAGGGTCAAGGGGTAACCAACCGCATGGCCTTCCACTCGGTATGGAGGTGGGAAAAGGGCGTCCGCCGTCCACTTGAGTGATTAAAAATAATTAATGCAGCCTCGGTACAGCCCTGCGGGTCAGCGGAAGTATGCCGAGCACATACGTGCGCAAGAAATGGGATGGCAGGCGGGCCACGCGCAGACGCGAAAGACTGGATGCATGGTGCCCACAGGGCCCGTCCATGGCCCGGCTTCCTCGCCACTCGCGGAAGGGCCGGTCCAATGATGTGACTGTCTCTAGACCTACTCGGTACTCGGTCTACACCGAGCAGTGTTTTGGGCTTGAAGCTCACTTGTTGGCTGATGGTGGGCGTCCCATGAAGGGTTATGACGAGATGATCACTAGCTCAGGGCCCGGTCTAGATCACTGATCTCATGTTGTATGTTGCTTCTTGCCAGTGCGGGAAAACTCGGACACTCTGATCTATGTCTTCCTGGTCCCTCCAGATGGCGCGTCTGGGGACAATCACGTCGAGGCCATCCTTGCCTCGGACAGGGGCTGCTCGTCACGCTCTGAGCATTGTTCTTCGTGTGATCCCTTGCGCTCCTGTCAAGAGACACCCCACGCCCCCGTGCTGACCCTGAAAAAAGGAATGGATTGACGGAAAGGGGTGTGTAGAAGGGGTTCAATGCAGATTGGTCTGTTGGCAGATGAAGTGAAGAACCCGCTGGTGGCCCATGTGGTCCCAGGAATGGGGCTCCGCCAACCTGTCGGTTTTTTCCCCCAAGGAGAGACAGGGACCTTTGCTTGCGGGTGGAGTCTTCGCAAAGCACAACTCGCGGAGACCCAACCCACGTGCTCGATCCATCGGCTCTGATCCGTTCGTCAAAAACACAGGCCGCACCCCCAGGCGGATTTATCGGCCATGCCAAGCCCTACATGTGGGGAGCAGGAAGGCTGGCACCTAGGGATTTACGAGTCGATGTTGTTGGGCCGCCGATCATGAAGTCGACGTGCATTGGAAAAGACGTCAGGATCCATCCTGGATGCCTGGTAACCCAGAGCGAAGCAAAAATGAGAAACACGAGATGGCTCCTCAAAAGGGGAATCATGTCGCCGTCGCTCGCAGGTTTACCCCCCGCTTTGGATGGCCGCATCGTGAATATTACACTTATCCTGTTGGAGCACGGTGTCGTCCAAAAGTCCGTCGGGTCGCTTGCGCCATGAAGGCGGCTGGTGGACTGGTGGCGAGCTGGCCACTTTCTAGACTGATCGTTATCACTGTCGGTGGCGAGAGTAGCTAGTCCGGCTCACCAAAACATCAAGAAATAAAAGGCGCGTGAGCGCCACGAGGGACTACCTCCACATGTTGGCAAAAGAAGCAAGCAGACTGACGAAATCGGGACCGAGGTGGCCGCTGGACAAGACGAGTATACACGGATTTATGTATGGGATTCTAGAAGCCTTCCAGATTGGGACGGTTATCGTGAAACAGGAAGCCTTATTTGTCCAAGGTACGAAGGCGAGGCCCACGAAACAATCCCATTTTGGGCCATGGAACTATCGGCCAATGCAGACAGGACGCGGGTTGACGACCGTCGGTAGCCAAAGCAGGCTAGACCGTCCGAGATTGGCGAGGGTGGCTGGCTTCATGCGTCGGATTGGCCAGGCGAAGGACGGAAGAGACGGAGATGCACGTCGGCCAGCGGGAAATGGCATTGGAATTGGGCTCTGGGGTTTGATGGATCGGAAAAAAACGAGGGCTGGACCACGGGCGTAAAAAGACAGAAGAGAGAACACAGCTTGACGTCGTGAAGGGTGGGGGTCGCCAATCCAAAAGGAACAGGCGTCGGGCCAATTAGCGCTGGCGGGGAGAACCATTGGGGGAAGGTGGCCCACACGGCTAGCAGGGCGGCAGCCGGGGCAGGAGGCTTGGCGGGAAGGATTGCCGTCCAAAGAGACCGTTTGTCGAGCCCACGTGGGGAGTCGAGCCTCTTTGATAGGCGCGGGCTGCCCGCCAATTCTCGAGGCAATCAGCCAGCTGCGCCGCCTCGCCAAGTGAGAAGCGAACAACACCGACGGAGCTGCGTGCGTCTCGCCCAACCCCCGAGACACATGCAAGCCCAGCCAGGGACAAGAAGAAGAAGAAGAAAAAAAAAAAGCCACCGACGCACGCCATCCATCCTTCACACACGCTTCTGTCCCGAGGCCAGGCCAAGAGCGAGAAGCATTCGGCCCCGGGAAGGGACAAGACAGACAAGCTCCCGTCAAGAGATGGACAAGAGATGGACAAGACGGTAATGCGCCGGTCCTGCAGCACATTGTCTTGGGAGATGATGTGTGCCAGCCGGCTGGGCCAAGACGTCCAACGACGGTTGGAGGAATGGCGCACGTGTGCTAGCTAGCGATGAGATCGTTGGGGTTTTCGCTGGGTTTTTAGGCGGCCAAAAAGTCAAGGCCATGTCCGCGCCGGCCCCGCCGCCACTTTCGATTGCGCGCGTTGGTGGTGCCAAAAGTCACGTCTGGCCCGAAAAAGGTAAGGCAGCTAGCTCCGAGCTAGACGCATATCGAATGCCAAATTGAGCAGGAAAGACGCGCGCGGTGGGGACACAGCATGCGCAAAAAGGGGAACCGGGAACCCGTGGGCCTGGATCTCTCCCGTATCTTACTCTCGCGAGACTTTTTTTCTTGTCAGGCCCTTCCCTGCTCGCCCGGCGTCCCCAGTCGACCCCCTCCGCCCGTCGCTTTGCAGTCCGCCAAGAAGTAGCTGCTACGCAGGTGTGCGTCTCTAAGGGGGCGTGCGGGTCGGTGTCCCAGAAGGGCGTTGATATTGAGCTAGCTCCAGGAAACACTGGCCACCCCTGCAACCTTGAGACTTGCAGCGCCCCCCTCCCTTCCTCTTCCTCCTCCTCCTCCACCCATGGTTTATTGGCTTCCATCCACACCTCGGGTGCGAGGTAGAGGTAGCAGCCTGGCCAGAAGCATAAAAAGCTTCCACCTCGCTCCTTGTGTCCCGGCCTGCTGATAGTTTTGGTGCGCCGCCGAGCTCTCTCAACCTCTTGTCCACACCTTGCAGACAAGAGCTTCTCGATCGCCCCGAGAGATCGTTCCGTCCCGCCGCTTCACCGCAGGCCGTGCAGCGACCCAGTCGGCCCGAACACAACCCTTGCCAGCCTTACGCACCAGCCAGCCGCCGGCTGCCAGTCCTTTAAGATGGTGCTCGAACAGTACACCTACATCTTTGCCATTGGCACCTTCTTTGCCATGCTCGATGCCTACAACAACGGCGCAAGTGAGTCTTTGCCTTGCCTTGCCTTCTCCTAGCCCTGGTAAGCTAACGTCCGTCCTCCACCCTTCTCCAGACGACGTGGCAAACGCCTGGGCCACCAGTGTCTCGTCCCGCTCCGTGAGCTACCGCCAGGCCATGGTGCTCGGAACAATCTTCGAGATGGTGGGCGCCATCGCCGTCGGCGCCCGCACCGCCGAGACCATCAAGAACGGCATCATCCCCGCCACCGCCTTCCGCGACGACCCCGGCGTGCAGATGCTCGCCTTCACCTGCGCCCTCGCCGGCGCCTCCATCTGGGTCATGTGGTGCACGCGCCACTCGGCCCACGTCTCGTCCACCTACTCGCTCATCTCCTCGGTCGCCGGCGTCGGCGTCGCCACCGTCGGCGCCTCGGGCGTCAAGTGGGGCTGGAACGACGGCAAGGGCCTGGGCGCCATCTTCGCGGGCCTCGCCATGGCGCCCGCCGCTTCGGCCGGCTTCGGCGCCATCATCTTCATGCTCATCAAGCTCGTCGTGCATGTGCGCAAGAACCCGCTCCCCTGGGCCGTCTACACCTCGCCCTTCTTCTTCCTGATCGCCGCCACCGTCTGCACCCTGTCCGTCGTCTACAAGGGCTCGCCCGCCCTCGGCCTGGCCAACAAGCCCGCCTGGTACATCGTCTCCGTCACCCTGGGCTGCGGCTTCGGCGTCTGCCTGCTGTCCGCCCTCTTCTTCGTCCCCTACGTCCACGCCAAGGTCATCAAGCGCGACTACACCGTTCGGTGGTACGACTTCTTCCAGGGCCCGCTTCTGTTCAGGCGCCCCGCCCCCGAGGACGCCGACCAGCACGCCGTCAAGGTCCGCAACTACGCCGTCGTGCAGGAGGACCACGACGAGGAGCTCCAGCAGCAGCGCCCGGCCGGCTCGTCCGCCTCGGGCTCGCAGGACGACGAGATCACCAAGCCCGAGCCCAGCAAGCAGGCCCAGGACCAGGAATCGGAGAAGCAGATGGTCGTGTCCGAGGCCGCCGGCCGCACCAAGACGCACAAGGAGCTGGTCGCCGAGGGCGAGGAGCGCCTGCACGCCAAGATGCGCCAGGGCCGCGGCCCCCTCGGCTGGGCCATGCGCACGCTGCACGAGAACCCCATGGGCCCCGGCCAGATCTACGAGCGCCAGAACATGGTCACCTTCCTGAAGCGCCTCCCCGCCATGATCGTCGTCGGCGCCCTGTACGGCCTGCACTACGACATCCACGCCGCCCAGACCGGCATCGCCGGCACCCCTGATGGAGAGCGCATGGCCCGCGTCTACGCGCACGCCCGCAAGTACCCCAACGAAGTCGAGCACACGTACTCGTTCGTCCAGGTCCTGACCGCCTGCACCGCCTCCTTCGCGCACGGCGCCAACGACATCGGCAACTCGGTCGGCCCCTGGGCCGTCATCTACGGCGCGTGGAGCACCGGCAAGGTCGTGCCCGCAAAGGCCCAGGTCGACATCTGGATGCTGGCGGTTCTGTCGCTCACCATCTCGCTGGGTCTGATCACCTACGGCTACAACATCATGAAGGGTAAGCCGGACTCTTTTCGTTTCCCGCTTGAAAATTCCTCCCTGCTCCCACAAACAGTCTCACTAACAACTCCTCTCCATCAGTCATGGGCAACAAGATCACCTACCACTCCCCCAGCCGCGGCTCGTCCATGGAGATGGGCGCCGCCATCACCGTCCTCGTCTTCTCGCAGTACGCGCTGCCCGTCTCGACCTCGATGTGCATCACCGGCGCCACCGTCGGCGTCGGCCTGTGCAACGGCACCCTCAAGGCCGTCAACTTCCAGCGGGTCGGCCTGCTCGTCTTCTCGTGGATCATGACCATCCCCGTCGCGGGCACCATCGGCGGCGTCCTGATGGGCATCCTCCTCAACGCCCCTCACTTCAAGGCCTAAAAGAAAAGGAACACAAAACACCACGCTACGAAACCTCGGCCGGGTAATCCCCGAGAGGCATAACTTGCACGCATCTCCGCCGGTTCTTTCTTTTTTTGCTGTCCGTGTCTCTCCTTTGTCTAGCATACGGTTTTCATTTTCGTCTATACGGAAAGCGACATAGAGTGCTGTTCTCGGAATATCTAGGAGTGTCGGAATCGGGGGGGTTTGATACCATGGAGGGGAGTGAGCTGGAGCAAAACCTTTAGCGACCAATCAAAGAGCACAAACCATCACATATCTGCTCTATCTGACACGCTGTGCTGCTCGTCATACGTCGACGATACCTTTCATGTCATACGCCACTGTAGTCGCGAGTCTGACGTGTCATGAGCAAGTGCCCAAGTCAGTCAGTCGGCTGGCCAGTTTCTCCGTCAACAGAATATTCTTCTCCGGCCGGCCGGATGGATACAGAGCCCGCCGAGGTCCCACCGAACGGTTTCCAAAACGACGACAGTGGGAGGTCGAGACACGGACGGGAGAGGCCGCCGACGGGCACGGGGTGAGGGCGCTTTAGCACATGGAACAGTCGGCTCAGCCAACCCTGCGACAATGTAGCTTACCTTTCCGCCAAGTGGATACTCGCCATTGGCGAAGAAATTAAGAGCAAAACGTTTAACTCGCCGCACCAGGGGGCATGTCCCGGGCACGAAAGGGAGCAGGGAACATAGCTCGAAAAGAACCAGCCGTGGAAATGTCCCCTCGGCGACCGACCGACGTCGTGTCCGAACACCCCTTAGCAACAGCACGACGGTAATATTGGATGAACTTGGACGAGCTGGCTGCCAGCTTGAGAAAAAAAAAAAAAAAAAACTAAACGTGACAAAGATGCTTCGCCGCAGAACCCATCAAAATGGAACCTCTCTCAGATTTCGTTTGCTTGGCGACAAATGTGCTGTGACAGCCAAGACAGGAGAAAAAACAACGTTCGGCCAAGGAAAATGAGTAGTAAAATAAAAGCCAAGAGATATCATCGACATTTGCACAGCCACCGCACCTCGACTGCGACAGTAACGGGGTTTTTCGTCTCTTGGCGGCGCACCAAGCACCGCGGGTCGCGGCGAATTAGCACGCGACCAAATGCCGGATATGGATTGAAAGTGGGGCCTTTCCTCGGCGGCAGTTGAGGTTGTTTTAACCCAAGCCCGCCGATCGCCTGGGGTACGCTGTTTCAACTCATCTGCCTGCCCGCCCTCCTGTGGTCGGGCCGCGGGGTGGCATGGGGAAACAAAGCCAAGGGGTAGATGAGTCGACATGGGAATCTGTGTGGCGGGACGCAAACGCCGTCCAAAAAGGCAAGATTTTTCTCTCCCCCTCCATTACGCATGGTCATATATATCTTGGCGGTAAGATCCGCCATCACTGATAGGAATCTTGGCTTTGTGACACCAGCCCCAGCGGGGGGCTCGCGGACCTTTTTTCGCCCCTGCTATGAGGTAGTCTGCCGTCGGGTAGTGCCCGGTGCTACCCACCCTTGTGAGTTATATCCCTCAAGACAAGCTTTGGGCGTTTGCCGTCACGCAGGCTCAACTCACGAGTGGGCGCTTGAGATTTGTCTTGGGGCTGGCGGAGAAACATGTCCATGGCTTGGCTCGCTGTTGGCATGGGTATTGGCCTCTGAGCGCAGCCAAGAGCTTCAAGTCCGCCCCCAGCCCCGGCCTCGCCCCCGGCCCCGGCTGCTGGAGGCCTGACTGGGTCCGGAGCCCCGGCCTCGCCCCCAGCCTCGACCACTAGACGTTTGACCTGATCGGCCCGAATAGGCGCCGCTCGCCGGTTCCTTCTTAATCGCCGGCGTGGAGCGTTCCTGCTTGACGCTGCTACTCTTGCCGCCCTCCTGGCTGCAGACCTGGGTGAACTCGTCGAGAACCGCCTATAGGGGGTGCGTTTAGAAATGGCAGCGTGTTAGCATGAAACCAGAAAGCCGATTAAGAAGAACAGGGCAGGGAGAACAGAACAAGGAGAAACTCTTCGAGCCGGGGGTCCTTACGTTGAAGTTGAAGTTGTGGCCCACCAGCGACCCAAACACATGATTTCTACTAATCCTCATCCGCGTTATGCGCGGGGTGGGGATGCCAAACGCGATCTTGGTCAGGAGCAGGGGGTCGTCGCGGTCCGGGATGGTGTTGAGGATCTCCATGAGCAGGTCCGGGCCGACCGGAGCCTGGCGCGGCGCCTCGGGCATGACCACAGCGACGCCCGTCTCGCAGTAGCCGCAATGGCCGCAGCGCTTCTTCTTGTCGTCCGGCAGGTCCATGTCGAAGTGTAACGCAAGCGCGTAAGCAAAGCACTGCTTTCCTGTCACCAGCCCTATCACTTGGTCGATCCGATGGACTGCGTCGGCTTCACGCTGCTTCAGATCGGCAAAGATCTCATCCGCCAGAGTGTCGATCTCGGCGGGCGTCTGGGGCATCTTCTTGGATGTGACCCGATACCGGTTTTCCTGCCCCGAGGCCGTCAGCTTGATGATGCCCTTGTCATGTAGCCCGTTGAGCTTCCTGATGATTTCTTGCCGGTTGAGGTTCAGGGTTCGAGTAGCGGCCTGGATATCCATGCTGTAAATCCTGCCTCTCGCTGGCTTAGAGGAGAACTGCACGACAGCTCGTGCCGCAGGTGACGTGTCTTTTGCGATAGTGGCGTCGTACGTGCTCTGAGGATCGAACTTGTACTGCCCATACTCGGGCGTGATGGCGCGGATCAGCCCAAAGCGGAGCTCCAGCATCGCATAGATAATCGACAGAGGATTTGCACGGATGTCGAAATCGTTCGTCTGTGTATAGTGGCTGCGTTTGAAGACACCATCTATAGGAAGAGCCGTGACCTCGTCGTCGAAGATATTTTGTAGCACTGAGACCACGGCTTTCCGCGTTGGGGTATCACCGTAGACGAGCACTGAGCGAACGTCCAGGTCCTCAGGGCAGAGGTAGAATATGCAGTGGCTAGGTTTGCCGTCCCGGCCCGCGCGACCGACCTGTTGGCTATACTCCTCGACTGAGCCCGGAATTCCGTAGTGCACCACGTTTCGGATGTTGGGCTTGTCGATTCCCATGCCGAACGCGATCGTGGCGACAACGACGTCGGCCTTGTCAGCCATGAACCTGTCCTGGTTGGTGTCCCTGTCTTCTGTTTTCATGCCTGCATGGAACGGGAGAGCGCACAGTCCAGCATTGACTAGCTTTTCCGCCAGATTCACTGTCTGCTGCTGGGATGTAACGTAGACCAGCGTTGGGCCCTTGTGTTTCTTCAAAAAGGAGAGGAGCTCATCCAACTTATCCTCGGCGCGCTTCACGGCTCTCGCAAGAAGCCGTAAGTTGGGACGATAGGGTGCGGTGCGGAAGACATCGGTCTTGGCGATGTCGAAGGCCTTACAGACATCGTTAATGACGTTGGTCGTGGCCGTGGCCGTGAGGCAGATAGTCCGCTCGGCCTTGACCTCCTGGACGAACCGGGAGACCTTGAGGTATTCGGGTCTGAAAGAATGGCCCCATTCGGAGATGCAGTGGGCCTCATCGACGGCGACGAGCCGGATCCCGCCAGCCACGTGCTTTAGGTTCTCGATGAAGCCCTCGTTGTTCAGTCTCTCGGGGGCACAGTACAGGAGACGCAGCGTCCCGTTCCGCATCTTGGCGCTGATCTCCTGATGTTGCTCCCAAGTCTTGGTGGAGTCGATGCTCTCGGCGGCGACGCCCTTGCGCTTGAGCACGTCAACCTGGTCTCTCATCAGGGCAAGGAGGGGAGAGACGATGATGGTGATGCCATGACCACCCGGCCTAGCAGCGCCACTGGCACAATCCAGCTCCTCAAAAGCGACGGCCGGGACCTGTGGTAGGTGATGTTAGTAAGCCAGGGAAAGGTCATTCTTTGTTATCCACGCACAAGTAGTTGGATGAGATGGGAGGTGACCGGTCCAGATGTCTGAGATGTAGGACTATAATAGGGGATGCTACGCTGACTTGCCTGATAGCACAAACTTTTGCCTCCTCCCGTGGGCATCACGACCATGGCATTCCTGCCATGGAGGATGCTGGAGATCGCAGCTTCCTGCTCCAGGCGAAAGCCATCGTAGCCAAATATCTGGCGGAGGATCTTCCGCGCCAGCTCGGTCGTACGAGGGCACGGCGTGGCGTCGTCGGCTTCGAGCTTGATCCGCGGCTTCTTGACGTCTTCTAGTGTCGAGAACCCCTCCGCTAGGAGATCGTCGAACTCATCCTCCTCATCCTCGAACTTGCGCTTGAGCGGGGCTTGAGGCGAAGTGCCGGCAGCCTGTGCCCGGCCGGAGGCCGCGTGCCGCAGCACGACGCCTGCCTCGTCCCCGTCGAACAGGTCGTCGCCAGATCCGTAGTCGCTCATGGTGCTAGCAGGTCCGAATGCAGTACTTACGGGGGAACACCGGAATGCTGACCAAACGGGCGAGTGGGGTATTGGCAGGACTCGTTGGGTTGAGGCTGGTCAACATCACGAATTGGCGCTTGACAGGCGCGTGCGCTCGTATTCAAAACGCGCTGTCACGTGGATAGCAGACGTCTCCACCAACTGACGTGGGGAAGTGGGGCAGCCCCGGCGGAGATAAGAAGCTTGACAAGGGAGAACCCTGCCGGCCGGCCTCCGACCATCCCCCGACCTCGGCCCGCTTGAGTCCATATAACAGCCCGTCGATCAAGAGGGCCGACTCGTTCGTGTAGATGTTGTCTTCTATGACTTGAGATAGTGCAGATTCCAAGTCTGACGGACAAACACATTCGCGGGAAAATTAAACACCCGTCATTAAAATGGAATTCAAACGACAAACCCCGATGATAACGCCGCGCCTTATCATCCATGGTGGGGCCGGGAACATCACGCCGGGAAACCTCCCGCCGGAGCGATACAACGCCTTCCGTAACGCACTGTTAACCATTGTATGATTCTCTGCCGCTAAGCCCTCGCCGTCTGGTCCCCATGAGTATCAACTAAATCCTCCAGGTCTCCAAAACGCACACATACATGACCACCCCCATCACCACAACCCCAACAGCCTCACGGCTCCCAACTGCCCTCGACGCCGCCGTCAACGCGGTTCTGCAGCTCGAGGACAACTCCCTCTTCAACGCCGGCCACGGTGCCGTCTTTACGCGCGATGGAATTAACGAGCTCGAGGCCTCGGTCATGGTCTCGCGCGGCCGCGCCAAGCGCGGCGTCGGCGCCACGGGCCTGCGCCGCGTGCGCAACCCCATCCTGCTGGCACGCGCCATACTCGAGCACGGCGACGCCGACCTCGGCGGCCCCTCTAGCCTCAGCGCCTCCTCTTCCTCGGAAGGTAGCGATGGCCGCCTCGACATCCCCTCCGCGCAGGGCCACACGCTCCTCCACGGCCCCGCCGCCGAGCAGCTGGCGGCACAGTACGGGCTCACCCTCGTCGAGCCGTCGTACTTCTTCACGCAGAAGCGGTGGGATGAGCATATCGCCGCGCTGGAGCGAGAGAAGGCCACGGGGGGCGCCGAGCCCGCGACCTGGTCCGCGACCGAGTACCTGCCGCAGGGGACGGTGGGCGCCGTGGCGCTCGACTCGGATGGAGCGCTGTGCGTCGCCACCAGCACCGGCGGCCTGACCAACAAGCTGACGGGCCGCATCGGCGACACGCCCGTGCCCGGTGCCGGGTTCTGGGCCGAGGAGTGGGAAGAGCGTGGCGACCCGTCATCTGCCAGGGAGGAGTCGTGGCGGCGCGCCCTGGCGAGGCCCGATGCGCCCGTCGTCCAGCTCGGCTCGGCGCTCAGGGCGCTGATGGCGGACTGCCTGCCGACGCCTTTCCTGTACACGCCCGTCGCGGCGACAGCGGGAAACGCCGGGGTCACCACGGTGCGCGCCTTTGCGGGCTCCGGCACGGGCAACGGCGACAGCTTCATGCGCACGGCGGCGGTGCGGACCGTCGGGGCGCTGGCGAGGTTCGGCGCGGAGCCGTCGGCGGCCGCGCTGACGGCGGTGGCAGGGCCAGGCGGCGAGCTGCAGCGGAGCGCGGGGGAGCGGTGGGGCGCCAGGGGTGAGGGCGAGGGCGGCATCATCGGCATCGAGGTGGCGCTCGTCAGGAATGCAGAGGGCCGGACGGTCGAGGTGCGGTCAGAGATTGCGCATGACCACAACTGCGGCGGCATGTACCGCGCCTGGATCGACGACGAGGGGAAGACTCGCTACCAGGTTTTCAAGGACGCCCCTGGCGCTGCTGGGTACGAGGCTGAGGGTGCCCCAGAGGATGCTCGACGGTGGCGCGGCGAGAAGACTTTACTGTGAGCGAGGGGAGGTGCAGTGTTAGTGGTTTCACGGTTGGTTAAGTCGATTCCTCGGGTAGATATCTCATAGCGTCAGATCTAGCACAAGATAGCGGCTGGTGAATCGAGTGAATTATTTCGGTAGATCGCGTGCGGTGGAGATCGCTCGGTTGAGTCGCTCCTTTCGTTGGTCGTGACTCTTTCCAGGCTTCCGGGTAAGCCTGTCCTCCGTCTAGTGTACAGTTTGTAATAACGCCCGCCCATTGCCCCGTTTCAAGATGCAGAGACCGTGCCGAACCCGAGAGATGTACAAGAGACCACCGCCCGGGGGCATTCGACGGTGGTACGTGAGAGAAAGAGTAGAGTGGCGAATTTTGGGTTCGTTCACATAGGGTCGTTCGTCGTGATTTAAGCCAACGCTCCGTGCGCTTCTGGAGGCGGTAGGGGGTTCTAAAGAGTGTTAGATGTTAGATCGAGAGTTAGTTCGGATACCCCAAAATCCAGACGACCGAAGGGCACAATATCTCGACAACCATCAGGGGAATCTCGACTAACCTCAAGCTTTGTGCTCCCCGCCATCATCTTCTGGAAACCGATACCGACGCCCTCTATGACGGCAAGCAAAACGGCGCAGCCGATGGCGTTGTTCCTTGCAGCCTTGTAACCACCGCGGACGGCAAGAGCACCGCCGGTGAAGAAACCGGCGATGATTGCGTTGTAGGGGTCCTCCTTTTTCCTGATGCCCTTGACGGCGCAGTCGAACGTGCTGAAGAGACCACCCCAGACGCCGAAATTGCCGCCCAGCACCGGGGCGCGCATCTTGATCGCCGTCAGCGCACCAATCCGACGCTCGCCGTAAGGTGAGTTCCTAAAACCCTTGACGCCGTGCCATATGGTGCCGCCGATAGCCTGTTCAGAGTTGAGATAGTTTTAGCGCATGCTACAAGATGAGCCCCGGGCTGTCCCTGAACATATAGAGACGGGTTGTCAGGAGGTTCGGGATGCTTACCCCCATGCAGAAGGCGCCGCCAAAGTCATTGAGAATGACCCATGGGCAGGGGTCGCGTGTGTGATCCATTGTGATGCGGGTTGCGGGGGAAAGTGATGATTATGCGGTCGACTAGTGAGGGGTGGCGATCGTGGCCCCTGACAGACTGTCGAGGGGGGTTGATCTCGACGGTTCCGCCGTCTAGTCGGAGGGGTAATCCTTTCGCGACGCGAATTGCTGTTGTCGTGCCGTCGGCGGAGCGTGCCTCGGGTGAAGGGTGCCGCTGGTGGTGACGATGCTGCGGTTGTCGGTTCAGAGAAAAAAATGCAGCTTCGGGGACAAGGATGTGGGGACTTTTCCGGGAGACCCGCCGTAAATAGGGTGTGTTGAGGCTAAGGTCCACCGTCATTGGTGGTCCGAGCGCCAGATGCACATCCACCTCGTCGGCGGCCGAGCCAACCTTGGAAGTCCTTTGTTGGCGCTTGTTTGCTTTTCAGCTGCAAAAACATGCGAGAATGAGAGCACTCCTGGCCTGGGTTTGAAGCACATCCGTAGCCGTCGACTGAAGGAGCTGGTACGCTTCCCGGACTTGAGGGCACGAGATCTGTCCAGCAAACCTTCTCGCGGCTGTCGGCATTCTTGCCGATGCGCCCCTGAACCTGACCCTGCTGCGTGTACGTAGACTCCGCAGTCCCAACCTCTCATTGCAGCATTCAACAAGACCAAGAGATCGACAACCACGCAAAAACTGCCCACCGCCCGGGTTTCGCACGATGCAGTGTTGCACTACTTTCAGGAACAGCCGCTGTGATTTGGTGAAGCCGCAGAAGGAGGTGCCCGGTGTCACCTAGTGCCGTGGAATAAGAACAGCTGACCATGCCCGCGCACCCAAAAGTCGGGTTCCAGTCCCCGGGAGGCGTGGGGGCGCCCGCTGCTCAACGCTACTGGTGAGCAACTGTGCGGGAAGATGGGGGCCAGGAGACGCGGGCAGCAATTTTGGCGCTGCGTATCATATCTTGGCGCTTGATGGGTCGGAACTGGCACATCGCATCCGTAGTCTTGGTTTGTTGGTTGGGCCTTGGGCTGCCCGCAGCTCTTGGTCTCCTGAGTGTGGCGGCGATACAAAAACACGCCGGTGTGCCACTGGCTCGACCTTGGAGACAGTCCGGAGTGACATGCAATATCGATAAATCGGAATCGGCGCAACATCGACGCCTGGCCCTGCTTGTTGCGCTACCCGGTACCCTGACGGGAAGGGAAGTTGTTGCAACTGCCCACAAACATTGTGTGAATTTGCATTTATACCTGCCTTATACACCAGCAGCCTCCCGCCCTTACGTGTGCGTGCATCTGACCGACTTCGCTCCTCAGTTCTAGCGGTGAGAATCACCAATCCTCCTTGGTTGGTTCGGTAACAGCAATACCCCGACATCGACCAGTCATTCAATAAGCAGTCGTCGCTTTCTGCCACGAAGGAGTTGAGACGGGACGGGAGTACGAGCCGTGTGATGCTGGCTATGATGCCACACTCCCTGCTCTCGCGTCATCCGCCAGTGGCAGGGAGGCGCTGCGACACTGCCGCTTCGACCACCACCACCACTAAGATGACAGCTCCGGTAAACGGACCTGCGGGTCCGCTACAAAAGCCGGTCGCGGTCCGCCCCCAGCTGTGTCCCAAGGACTTCGTCTGGAGGCTCGAAGGAGGCCGCAGAAGCTCGCTCGCATCCGACACGAACAGCATCCGCGAAATGGCCGTGGCTACCGTGCAGCACGGCCCCGCCGCCGTCATCGACCGCAATCGCGAGGAGGAGAGCGATTCGGGCTGCCGCGGCTGTCGCAAGATTCGGGACGACGAAGTCTACAAGCACGCCAAGCTCAAGACGGCCAGCAATGGCTCTGCCAACAGCGTGGCCCGTCCGGATGCAGGTTCAGGTAAGCATCACTAAGCTCCGCACCGCGACCGCCCGAATGCAGGCCATGACTCTGCGCAGAGCCTCGAGTTGGGGATGGATGGATGGGACAAGCCAAACGTCAAGTCCACCAGCGCAAGTGGGGAGATCCCTGAAAATGGCTTGACACGCCCCTGAAGCACGTGGCAATTGAGCCTGATATGGCCACAGTTTGGAGACGCGATCGAATCGCCCCTCTGAGTAGTCGAAGGCGTGCTCCCTTGCGGTGGAGCTGCCCATTCCAGCGGCAGTTGAACTCCGCGTCCCTGCAGACAATGCCGGCCGCCATGAATCCACCAACCTCCATACCTCGACAAGCAATTCCATAACAGCCGCTCTTTTTTGGGATCAAATACCATTCACTACCTATAGAGCGAACCAGGATTGCTAATTACTGCATCATCCACTCCTAGGCGAAGCCGCCATGCCGCCAACGACGAGCCATGCGGCAACACGCGACGCCAAAGAACATCTGCCAGCTCCTGAGCGCATCCACCAGCTGAAGCACGACAGCTCCGTCCTCGCCATTGCGGTCGACGACGAGTTCATTTTTGCCGGAACCCACGATGGCGAGATCCTGGCCTGGTCGCTCGACACCTTCCAGCTGGTCCACAGGATACAGGCCCACAAGCGCAGCGTGCTCTGTCTGACCCTCTCGACAGCCACCAACGCGTCCGCCGCCGCCGCCTGCGCCGAGCCCTCGCCCCCGTCCTCGCCGGCAGCAGAAGCCGCTGCTCCGGAAAAGCCACAAGCTCTGCTCTTCTCCTCCGCCGGCGACGCCATCATCAGCGTCTGGTGTCCCCGCACCCTCAAGCGCCTGTACGAGGTCTACAGCCCCCACGATGTCGGCGACGTCTTCAGCGTCGCCTACTCCCCGCAGAACGACACCGTCTACATGGGCGCCCAGAACACCACCATCCAGTGGGTCAGCCTAAACGACCCCGCCGCCCACGCGCTGCACGACTCCTCCAAACATCCCGACCGCCGCTACCACCGCTTTTTCGACTCCAAGGCCGTGGGCGGCTCTAGCACACCGCGCCGGAGCGACCAGCGGTGGGGCCAGATCCCCCGCGCCCAGACCGTGCTCGAGATCGACGAGGAGTCGATGCACGAGTTTGCACATTATGGCTACGTCTACTGCATGCTGATGGCGAGGGCGCCCACCGTACGCGTGGAGCCGGACGAGGACGTGCTGATTTCCGGAGGTGGCGACGGCACCATCAAGCTTTGGCGGCTTCCGCCCCGGGAGGCGGCAGCTAACGGATCTGATGAACGCGCATCGTCGGGGATCCAGGAGATCATGGTGTTGGGCATCGACGAGGGCGACTCGGTCCTGTCTCTGGCCGTTGACGGGTCCTTCCTCTATAGCGGGAGGATTAACGGTGCCATAGAGCTCTGGGACCTGGACACGAAGCAGAAGCTGCGTGTCATCAAGGCGCACCGGGCAGATGTCATGACGCTGCAGCTGCAGTGGGGGTTCTTGTGGAGCGCCGCAGCTAACGGCTCGGCAACAGTGAGTTCACTAACCCGCCTATACGTGCATCTTTTTGCTGCACCATCACCAGCTTCCCTGACTGACACTCAGATGCCAGAAACACACCACTGTTCATGACAGCTCATCCGGCCCAGACACTATCAGCCAGAAGTACCAGTGCCTCAGCCGCTGGCCCGCTCACCACGGCAAGATCCTATCATCTGCTGTGACCTCGTACAAAGGCGAGCGTTTTTTCATAACAGGTGCCAACGACGATACTGTTTGCGTATGGCGGGTGAACGACGACGCTGCGAATGGCGCAGAAAATGCTGCCCCCGAGACCAAGGACGTCATGTTCAAGTCACTCCAGCAGTTCGTCTCGTTCAAAACCATCTCTTCCCGGCCGGAGTACGCCGAGGACTGCCGCAGAGGCGCTACCTTCATCTGCTCTCTGTTCAAGCGGCTGGGAGCCGAGGTCGAGATGCTTTCTAGCGACGACAAGCTGCACAACCCAGTGGTGTATGCCAAGTTTTCAGGTCACCTCGAGCCTGCCGAGAAGCGCAAACGGATCCTCTTCTACGGCCATTACGACGTGGTCCCAGCGGATGCCAACGAGGGCAAGTGGACAAGTGACCCGTTCACTTTGACGGGTACAAATGGCTACCTGTACGGACGCGGCGTGTCGGACAACAAAGGCCCCATCATTGCTGCGCTGTACGCCATCACAGACCTTATGCAGGCGAAGCAGCTGCAGTCGGATGTGGTCTTTCTCATCGAAGGCGAGGAGGAGTCTGGGTCGCGAAGCTTCAAAGAGACGGTCAGGAGACACAAAGACCTGATTGGCAACGTAGACTACATCCTGCTCGCCAACAGCTACTGGCTCGACGACGAGACCCCCTGCCTGACGTATGGCCTCCGTGGTGTGCTTCACGCCACTGTCTGCGTGGATTCACGCCACCCGGACCTGCACTCGGGTGTGGACGGCTCTTACATGATGGCGGAGCCGCTCTCGGACCTTACTCTGCTTCTTGGGAAACTCAAGGGACCCGGTAATCGTGTGGCCATTCCGGGCTTCTACGAGGGCATCCTGCCGCTCTCCGCCGACGAGGAGAGGCGCTACGACGCCATTGCGGCGATCCTGATGCGACGCAGTCCCGAGAACGGCCCGCCTGAGCAGCTTAAGCGCAGCCTGATGGCGCGGTGGCGCGAGCCCAACCTGACAATCCACCGCTACAAGGTGTCGGGCCCGGACGGCAGTCTGGTCAGCAGCCACGCGAGCGCCAACATCTCGCTCAGGCTCGTGCCCGGGCAGGAGGTGGACGCGGTTACGGCGGCGCTCAGGCAGTTCCTCGAGGGCGAGTTCAAGGCCAGCGAGAGCGACAACGCGCTCAGCATCCGCATCGACAACCAGGCCGAGCCGTGGCTGGGCGACCCCGCGAACGAGATCTTCCGCACCCTGGAGCGCGCCGTGGTCCAGGCCTGGGGGCTAGACGCGTCTAGCGAGGATGAGGACGAGAGCAAGGAGAATGGCGCAGCTGAGGCGGGGAGCGAGGAGAATGGCGCGGGCCATGCGGGCGGCGAGGGGCAACAGGAGCAGCAGCCAGAGAAGACCCAGGAGGCCCCTCCCAAGACGGCCGAGCAGCAAGCACCCAAGAGCAAGAAGCCACTCTATATCAGGGAGGGTGGGTCCATCCCAGCTATTAGGTTTTTGGAGAAGGAGTTCGGGGCACCCGCCGCCCACCTCCCCTGCGGCCAGGCCAGCGACGGCGCCCATTTGTTCAACGAGCGACTCCGGGTGCTGAATCTGCTGAAGAGCCGGGAGATCTTTGGCGAGGTGTTCCGGAGCCTGTGAAGCCTCTTGGCCTCAAAATTATTGCGATGGATGGATGCCTTCGTTATGAGATCATGACTCTAGCCCTCATTGTTATCTAGGTTGGCGTTTAGACTAACTCGATAGACCAAACTGCACAAGTAGAGAATAGATACCCAAGGTACGTCTACGTGCACTATAAACCGCGAACCTTCCTACATAGGCACCCCTTCTTTATATCATCAAGCCTGCGCCCGGCTCCAGGAGCCCGTTGTGTTTTGCGGCTAGCCCATTGGCGAATGTACGGCCATAGATTCGTGAGACAGCCATGGCTTGCCCTGGTCCGAGCAGCGCGCATCGGTAACGGAAGGCCGACCGACACGTTGCCGAGCAGGCTATCACCACTCCGGTGGGGAAATAGCCTCTCGGGGCATCCCAACGACAAGCGCATCATCACAAAAGTCAGCCCGCAGATAGCCTCCATTTTGAGAGCGCCCAGTCAATTATATGTCCCAACTGGCCTGGATCCGCATTGATCAGACTTCGCGCCGCCCGCGTGCTCATGTGTCGAGCGCACGCAAAAAAGGAGACCTCTGGAGATAACTTTTAACCAACGACCCCGCGCACCGCAAGATCGACGCGGGGTGCCAGGATTCCGGATATTTATATCCCCGGCCAGGCTTCTTCGAAATCCAAAGCCCAGATCGTACCGGACAGTAACATGAATGGATAATTCGCAGTCATGGACAGATTACCTGCTGAGATTTTGAGCCAGACTGCTTCCCACTTCCCCAGCCCCTCGCGCAGACGACAGTGGGAAACCCTCAGGTCTGTCCGGCCTGCGCTAGAAGGTTTGCCACTTCGGCCAAAACTTGCCTGTGTGTCCCGAAAATGGTAGCGCACCATCGAGATCCTCACCTTCGCCGATACCAACATTGAAGGCACGGAGCTGGCCGAGTTCGAAGCCATCATGTCGGGCAAGCACGCCGCCCACCGGCGCGCAGCTCTCAAGTCCCTGCGCTTCGGCGTCGAGATTCCCTCACTGGGCGAGGATGAGCGCACAATGTTTTACGAGACGTCCTCGCACCGCGCAGCCAACGACGCCGCCGCTACCTTCGCCATGGCGGCTCTGCTTCGCTTCCTATCCAGGTTGGAGCCACGACCGGCTAACGAAAAGGGCTTGTCGCTCCGTGTCCACATGTACTCTCTCGACTTAAAAAAGTGGCATAGGATGCATGTGGCGCTCGTCACAGGAAGAGGCTTGGCAGCAGGCTCGTCCTGAGAAGCAACACAGCCTGTCCTACGTTCGCCTTGACGGCCTGCCAGCGCTCGACGTCCCCTGCGTTGGCGAGCTCACGGTTCTGGGAAATGTAGACTGGGATGACCAACGGCAGTTCCACCCGGCTGCCCTGGCCTACCTCACCAACATGTTCCCACGCCTGCGGAGGGTTCGCTGGGCCTATGGCGAGGTCGACCCCATGTACCACTCGTTGCGGCGCAAGATCCGTCGCGAGTTTTGCGAAGCTCTGAATGCCTTAGGAGGCCTGCGGGCGCCAGTCGAGTGTTTGAGCATCCACGAGGGCGGGCCGCAGCAATACCACAATGAAAAGCTGCTGGACACCACCGACGGCACGGGTGTTGGCGGCTTGTGCGCCGCGGTTAACAACTTTGTCGCACGCTCGAAGATTGACCTGTTCGATTACTACGGCCGTGTCGACCCACAGCTTTTTTGGCCAACAACGACAGCGGCCACCAACACGACCACCACCACCACGACCGTGGACCAGGGGGGTCACAAGTCGGACCCGCCCTCATGGGGCTCGGTTCGCGGCCTCAGTGTCTTTTTCGACGCCGCCAGTCCGTCAGGCCGCTGGTACTTCAACTGGGAGGCACCGGACGGCTCCGACCCCGACTCCTACGAACCATCTAACAAGCCGCTGCCCGTGGGTCTCATCGGGCCTAGACCACCGGGGTACGAGGACTAGGAATTGTTCAGCCAACCACCAGTCCCGGCGTCTAGCAGAGCCGAGAATGAGCATCCTCAAGTGCTGTCGGGTCACGGAGGAGGTGGGGGAGAAGGCGGCGGCGGCGGCGACGGGGAGCCCGTGAATGGCCGCGACCCTATGAACACCGAGGATGCCCCCGCCTTTGACTCGACTCCTATAGGGTCACCGCGCACCCGAGCTCGGGTCTACGACGATGACTATGAGCTCCGCACAGCCCCAACGACAACCTCTTGAACCCGCTACTAGCGTCGTTTGCAAAGTGCCTTGCGCACATGGATAGCCTGCAGAGAGCCAGGCTGAGCCCGACTATCACGTGGGATGAGGACTGGGTTGTGCATTACGTTGCGGCAGAGATACCGTCCGTGTGGGATGAATGCACCTCGGTGCCGTTTTCCTGTCCTCGCGTGTTCTTCAAAACAGGGGACTGGCGGCCATCAAGCGAGGTGGTGCGCCTGCTCAGGAGCATCCGTCCGGGCTGCGAGGTAGTGTTCCTTCCCGAATCCGTATGGTGGTAAGCTCCATGCGCCGGGTAAATGCCATAAGACGTGGACTGTATTGGGAGATTCTCTCTGCGAAACGCTATTGTGATTTTTTTGGGCTTCAAGCCCCATACTTCTCCCATCCTGCAGCTTTCACCACGGCCTCCTGCAGCGCTCCTTCGAGCTCCCGGGCCACCGCGTCTACTTCGGCCATGCCAAACTGGCCCCAGACGCTGGTCGGCGCGTCAAACTCGAACCGGACTTCACGGCTAGCATCCGGCGAGGGGCCCTTGTCCCCGCCCTCCTCCAGCAGCAGCACCCGCCACGGTGCGTACAGCGCGCCGCCCACGACGTGCCGCGCGACCCGCGACGCCGTCAGCGGGTTCTCGACGTCGTACCCCAGCGCGCGGCGGCCCCGCCGCCCCGGCTGCCCGGTGATCAGCAGCAGGGCGCCAAAGTCGCGCGGCGGGTCCGTGAAGCTCGACAGCGGCGGCAGGGCCTCGAGCGCGGCGCGGGCGCCGGCCAGGTCGCCGGCGCGGAAGAGGTCGCTGTACGTCCAATTGAGCGGGGGCAGGGTCGCTTCCCAGGCGGCGCGGGTGGCGTTGAAGGAGAGGCGCGAGGGGATGGTGATTTTTCTTGGCTTGAATATGGTGCTGCTGCTGTCACTGCCGTGGGGATGGTGGAGGGAGGATGGCGGTGGCGGCGCGGCGAGGATGAGTGGAAACGAGATGGACATGGACAGAGCCATGGAGGCGAGAAGGGCTGTCACCTTCATTTTTGCTTTTTATGTCCTGGGCGTGTTTATGGATAGGGAGAGGCACAAGTGTGTAAACCACTAGGATATGTAATTTGTATTTTGGGTTGCTTGGATTGTCGACGGGTTGGCGTTTTATTCCTGCATTCTGGGCGTTAGCACATGGCCGCACCTCAGTTTTCCCTTCTTTCATACTGATGAGGCCAAGGGCAGAATCCTTTATTATTAATCCAAAATAAGGGTCGATTCTTCGCAAAGAAAGGTGTCTGTTTATTGATCCGATGCGAGCTCGGGATTTGAGGATTCCCGAAAAGTGAGCTCCGATACTACCAGGCAGCGCCCTGCATTGCCAACCTGCATTGGCCAGGAACTAATGCAGTTGGTTGTGAGTGATAGAGGCAGCCCTGAGTGCCACCCACCAATCGTGAATGCAGGCTGTGGCAGGTCATGCGATGCGATGGATGCATAGTGGGACGAAGGAAGGACGGGGTAATTGTCGGGGGGAGGGAACAAGGGCCGATGCCGTCCATAGCCAGATGCGAGCAGAACAGATGTGACTCGGGAGCGATCTTGACGGAGTTTCCCTCGCCGACAGATCACCCCTGAAATGTTATTTATTGGACAAGAGTCCCCTTGTGTCTACGCCGACCTCCGCATCACGAAACGGAGCGCCCTGACCTCTTGGCGGATTGTTTCTTCTCCTTAGAATTATGGATTACTGAAGTCCCAAATATGCCACCTAGAAAAGTTACTTACACCAGGAACAAAGCAGCCAATCTACCAAAGCGCAAATACGAGAACCGCAAAAGGCACCGTGGCGGCCAATAGCATGGCCGGCGCCAGGTTCGACGGGCCGCCGTTTGAGGGAGGCCGTGGTCCAATACCGCCGGTTGGACGGGTAGAGCCTGTCGTCGACGTCGTCCTCGGGCGGGGTGCCCTCGTGGTGGTTGGAGGGATGTCGTCGCGCGTCGGGAGCACGAGTGCCTGCGCCTCCGTCCTGCGGGGAGGGAGCGTGATGGTTGTGGATGGCAGCGTGATCACGCTGTCGCCGAGAGCTGTTTGTTGGAAAACGCAAAACCAGTTTAGTTAGCATCTTCTTGATTGAGCTCATGCGGCGAGGGGAGTATGGGCCGGGGATTGCTCACCTGACTGTCGCAGAGAGTTGATGATGTCCTCGGGAAGCACACCGGACTCGAGAGGTAGAAGGACGCTGTTGAAGATCTCCTGGAGCACGTCCGGGTCATCGTCGAAATCCTGGTTGCTTCCTGAGCCACCGCCGGAGCCACCTCCTGATCCGCTGCCGCCGCCGTTGCTGGTGCCATTGCCGGAGCCGCTGCCCGAGCCGCTACCAGAACCGCCCCCACCTCCGGAACCGCCCCCTCCTCCGCCAGAACCACCGCCCCCTGAGCCACCACCACCGCCTCCTGAGCCATCACCACCACCACCTCCAGAACCGTCTCCTCCACCCCCAGACCCTCCACCTCCAGATCCACCACCGCCGCCTCCCGAACCTCCTCCTCCGCCTCCGCCGCCTGTCGTAGTCGAGGTAGACGAAGTGGAGGTGGACGTGGTAGAGGTGGTCGTGGATGTGGTAATCGTCGGCGAGGTCGTCGTCGACGTAGTATCAGTAGGGGTTGTCGTCGTGGTATCGCTGGTCGTTGTATCCGACGTCGTCGTGTCCGAGGTAGTAGTGGTCTGCGTGGTCTCCGTTGTTGTCGGATCCTGCACTGGAGGGTCGGTCGGTCCAGGCGGTGTTGTGGTGGCTATCGGCCAAGGTATAGTTAGCACCGTAGACGCCACTTGGCTGTGACAGTTGCAATGGGGCCGGGAGGTTCTCGTACGCTCGTCTACGGGCGGCTCCAACGTTGGGTCATCATCGCCGGCAGCCCCACCGCCGTTTGGAACACCAGCGGGAGGTCTACCTGGCTCAGACCGGGTTGGTGAGGGCACTGGATTTGTGAGGGAGCGGTCAGTTCCGGTTAGATCGGGAGAACAGCGGCCCCGAGCATGTGGCCGGGGCCCAATGGGCAGACATACCGTCAACACCTAGGCCCGTCGAGACTGTGACAACCTCGGATACGGTAGCCCACACAACAATCCCAAGGTCGACGCCTGGGGCAGCGGGCGGCGCATTCTTGGCCCCGACGCAGTCCCAGAAGCCGGCCTGGTCCGGGAACCGCTCGCGATAGCGGGTGTAGTACTGAGGGTCGGCAATGTCGAGCGCCTGAGGAACTGGCCTATATTTGAAGTCACCGTCGGCGGGCGCGTTGGCAGGGGCTGCGAGGGCTAGCAGCGGGAGGGAGACGGCTTGTCCTCCTGGGGAGGCGGTGACGCAGCTTGGCTCTCCCTCCGATTGACGGGTTTGCCAAACACCATCAAACACCAACTTCTCTGGCCATTGCAAATAGGGAGTTGGATAGGTCCTGATAGAGTGTCAGCGGGGAGGACATGGGAGATTTGCGGTGTGTAGAATTTTCTGGCAACGGAATCGGGTGCTTCGAGTCACAAAAAAACAAACAAGGGAACCGAGCACTCACATAACGACCTCTGTCGGCTGCCCATCTTTGACAGCGTGTACAGTGTAGACCTGGGCGCCCTGCTCGTTCGTCGGCGGCCGTGTGACCCCTTCGGGTGGCGCCGAGGTGACGGTCGTCAACGTGGTAGAACCCGACCCGGCGTCGATAATGGTGAGCACCTTGACGGCCGTAAACACGGATTTCACAGGCGCCTCCCGCCACGCATAAACAAATGGCGCGGCGCCCTGGAGCGAGCACGCTGTTGGGCAAACATCGGTCGCCACCTTCGCTGCTGGCGCAACTCCTAACGGTGCCGGCTCGGAGTCGCTTGTTGCATTAAGGAGGTCTCTCACTGTTGCGAGCCGGATTCCTGTTAGTTATATTCCACTTTTATCGAGGTATTGAGAGGTGATAGGGGTTGTTGTTGCCACTGTGAGAAGTATCGAACCATTCACGGCCTCGGAACTAACTGCTCCAATCACCAGAGCCCAATGAAGTGGGCTCCTAACGGCGAGCATGGTGAAGCTACCCTGAGTACTGCCGCTCAGACGGATCTACTTGACATAAACGACCGACAAGAAGACTAGTTGAGTGGGCAGCAAAAGCTCGCGACACTCGAGACCAGCAGGGCCGGGTCTGAGGGGGAGCTGAAATCCCGCGCAGACCTCTTTAAAAGGGAGCCCAAAGAAAGCGGCGCAGCACCAGCCCAGTCACCAAGTCACCCACCTTCCTGTCCTCGCCGCCATCGCCCGAAACCCCTGCCAACGACCCATTTCTTTCTGACCGTACTCGCCACCCACCATCTGCCGACGTCGTTCTAGGCCGGGACGGGCTGCCATCTACCATGCGCCGGTGGCTGGCATCTGTACCCGAACAGCAGGAGGGGTATATCAGATGGTCGTGGGAGGGCCGAGTGATGGTGGTACAAGCCCTGCATGGGCCGCTACCCTCCTCCAAAGACTGGGAGCTAGCCCGCTTGAGGTGGTGGTGGAAGGGGATCCAGTAACGGCGGCTCAGGGCCAGCCCCAATGGAAGCTGCTCGTGATCACGCGATGGGAACAGTCAATGCATGCTCTGCCGGCCGCACGGGGCGGCCCATAGGAGAGCAAAGCCCGAACAGCACCAGGTCGTGCTGCATGCCTAGAACCAGGGATAGCATCAAGTATACCTGTTGTGTTCCAGGAAAACCGGAACAGAGTAAATTGGACGTGAATGTTGGCGCGAAGAGGTTGACGTGGTGGCGAAACCCGTATCGGCACCACCTCTTCGGCGCACTCCGCCCAAGTCCGGGATCGCGGCCGCCCAGGGGTGGATTTTGGCTGAAGACGACATGGAAGGAGGGTGAGATATAGGCACATCTTCCGGATGGCCTTGCATGCGATGCATATTAATCGCCCTCCCACACGTCGCACACACGTCGGCCGTGGTTGGTTTAAGCAAAATACGACTTTTCCCTCTTCGGCGATATATTGAATGCCATGCAGGTTGGTGTGGCTGACGGACCGTTGCATTGCAGCTTTACAGGCGGCACAGCATGCCTTGACCAGCTTTGGGGATGGCGCATCCCCAGCCTGACCAGAGCTCGCGGCTTTTTGGACTTGGACACAGCATTGGCAGTGGTCCTACATTGCCCTGACCGCAGGCGCTACTCGAAGCTCTCAGTGTCTAGCAGGTCCAGAAGCACCACCGAGCGTTGATGTCTTGTCCAATCCAGACGGTTGGGAGTCGAGGGTCATGTTTGTGATGCTGTAGAAAACGATCCATACGGCCAAAAGAAAGGAGAAAAAAGTTGCAAAAAACGGAAGGTATTCATTGATGCAGCGCAGAAGGGAGCATTGAGGGCAGTATCCACCCACCCGCCGCGCGAGGGCCCCTGGGGAAATAGGGCTGATTCAGCTGATGCGTGGACAGCCTGCGTTGTCCCTTGAGGTAACGTATCAATCTGTCAACAAACGCCAGCTGGTCGACAAGTTGCGCATGGACCCGCGCTGCTGGAATCGGGGCTGGAAGCTGGCAATTCGCCTAGGCGCCGCCGCGTGACGTTGGACGCTTCGAGAAGACTGGGATCGCAAAGCGCCACCAGTCCAGTCGTGATTGCTGGTCGCAGGGCGTGTATTGAGTCTTTGACTTCAGAAGGCTTCATTCCTGGGGCCATCACACCGCCTTGGTATGTAGACCTCGAGCTCGACCTCACCAACACACCTAGGTCGTCTCCTCGGAAGCGCCTCAGCACCGCCCCTCAGTACCGGTATCTGCAGCATCTTGCCCGTGTCCCTCTACCACACCTGGACCTTTCTCTGACGTGGTCGATGCGCTTCCTCCCGACACGTTATCGCTCGATCCTACCAGCCGCCTAGGTCCCCAACTCGCTTTCCACTCGATCCGCCTTCCGTTGGTGTAGACAGGTGGATTCTGGAGATCTGAGAAGTATGGCCGCGGCCCATTGTCCATCTTTTGAAACTTTTAGTACACGCTAGATACCATCGGATCCGATCTCTTGTGCCTCTGAATCGAGCATGTACCGTTTTTCTTGACTACCATGTGTATTGGCCGCTTCGTGCTCCGGTCTACCTCGCCCCGAAGTTGCTCGCTGCATCCATCGAGGAAGACGTCGAAACGGATGAATGCGGTGGGCCCCCCCCAGCAGCTCGACCATATTCAGCTTAACTCTGGCGCCGTTTGCGCGGTCGATCCGTCACAGCAACGTGCTGACGAACTTGGCAACGAGAGCTTCTGCCCAGGCTACAGCATCTACATCACGCCGGCTGTCTAGGGAGAATTTGGATTCGTAAAGACATCGCACGGTAAGATCCGTCTCCAGTGCGCTTTTAGTTGCGTCGGAAATGTCAACTTTCATGTCGAATGGCACGGTAGCGGCAGCAGTTGTAGTCGTGGTGGTGGGCTCCGCGGCTGTGGCCAAGGAGTTGGCCTGGTGGCGATGCCGCAAAATGTGGGGTTTTATGCGAAGACTTTCTTAGAGAAGAGCTGGAGCCCCGTCACAGAAGTAGACAGCGCATCCCGTTCTGATGGCATGCTTGAAATCGCGCACCCGCGACGCGGAAAGCAGCACAGGTAACACCCACACTCGTCAGCTGTGGTCACGTCACCCAGGTGCGCCTTGGATACCGGGGACACTTGATGCTGCTCAACCCCGAGTCGCCAACTACCATCGGCCGTATTGGCTGCCTGTTGTCACCTGATAGATCACGGTAGCGCCGGATTCGATCTTGAATGAAGAGGGCCCGCTGTCGTCGGGATGTGATGCTTTGTGGGTTGGGTTCACCTACGGGGTGTAGTGCTTGGAGTGATATCGCCGACCATAACCCGCTCTACGCAGATGGGAAGCCTAAAATGGTCTGTATTCTAGGTCGACTAACATCGCACATCCGATGCAAGTCACGTCAAGTCCATGACGAACCGTTG